>RJVU01018281.1:3302554-3324648 GCA_003731715.1 Anabarilius grahami
TAATGTGGAAAAAGTTAATTTTGCACCCTGCTTATCAATCAAAAACCAGCACACTGACGAGTGGAAAATGACATACCCATTCCAAGGTGAGTGCCGATAATGCAGTCATCTGAGCTTCTCTCTCTCACAGTGTTTTTGTGAGAGGTACCCGACACTCGCATGGAGCTGCTCCGTCTGTGGGTTTCTTGACCTATCTCTGGTTCTGCAGTAATACACATGAACAGTTACAATGCATTCAGGACAGAAAGCCAATAGAGGGCTGACAATAACACAGTGAAGACACGGCTAACCTGCACTTTTGAAGCCCAGGAAGCGGGCGATCTTGCTCTTGCAGTGCTCCTGTTCCTCATAGGTCAGCAGCTGGTAAATAAACTGCCAAATCAGCTGCTTGGCTGGAGTGTCCAGCACAGGAAACACATCTACAATGAGCGTGTCCACATTCCTGTTTACATGCAACAGAGGGAGCCATTTTAGAAATAATTGGGCTGCTCTCTCAGCAAGCCGTCGCACAAGCGAGCGTTATTTATTAAATTTAGAAGAACCCACAGATTGTTTCTGATTTTGAATATCTATTTGTGCTTGAGGCTGAAGCTATTTTTGAATGCTTCTCACATTTGCCTTGCTGCTGCCAAGATGCAGAAATCCCTCGCTGTGGGAAAAGCGTGCTTTGACATTTGCAATAATATGGAAAGATAGTTACAATCTATAAGTGTTAATTAACTCGGTTGACTATAATTGGCTAACACATTTCTCATTTGTATATTTTTGGACAAACAATTGCATTGGTCACTAAAGTCATAACTATAAAATACAAATATATCTATAATTAAAAGAAAATATTGAAAAATTTTGAGCATTGATAATAATAATAAATGTTTTTTTAGCAGCAAATCAGCATATTAGAATGGTTTCTGAAGAATCATGTGACTGGAGTATTGATGCTGAAAATTCAGCTTTGCCTTCACAGGAATAAATTACATTTTAAAATATAAATTACAATACAAAACAGTTTTTTTAAAGTGTAATAATATTTCACAATATTACTGTTTTTGCTGTATTTCTGATCAAATAAATACAGCCTTGGCGAGTATAAGAAACTTCTATCAACAACTTAAAAAAAAAATCTTAATTATTCCAAGATTTTGACCGGTACACACTATACTGTTGTTATGGTCGGTAGTTGGTACTTAAACAACTCAGACCACCAAACTGATCACTAACCACTTCCTTTTTGGTTAGACAAGACAGTTTTTAATCTCAGTACTGCCAACCTCAGCTAATATAACACTAATGCCCTGTTTACACCAGGTATTAAGATGCATTTTGGTCGATTGGATCACAAGTGGACAACGCTAAATACAAGTGTAAACAGGGCCTAAAATGTTTTGTGTTTGTCACTTTCGACCACTTCCAGAGGTAATCGAAAACGCATTCAAACCGGATTCCTTTCTTAGTGTAGCGTGTAGACGCTAATGTGGGCGAATGTCACGTGCCTTCTCCCACTTAGTCATTATGAATTTTGACCTGACCTGTGCTGGAAGAAAGTCTCCAGAGCTTTGCAAATGGTGTATCTTTCTTGTAGAGTGAGGAGGTGTTCAAGTTGCTGGCTGAAGGTACGGCCATGTACGCGGATGCTGGGAGGCAGGATCTCGGCCACCCACTGCAGGGAGCTGAGGGCCGGGGAACGTGAGCGCGGGATGGTGGGGGTCTCTTCTGGCTCTGAATCTGAGAGCGGATAGTCTACAGGGCCCTCTTCCACCACTAGAGTGGGCATGGCACCACTGCCCTGCAGCATGGACACCACCTTCTCATGGGAGCAGTTCCTACATGTGCATTGATTAGAATTAGTGTAATTTGATTAAATAATGACTTAACTATTAGCATGATGCAGCTATTTGTTCCTCAGTAGTCTAGTGGACAAGACAAAGCTGAGAAGGTAGCCAAGTTTTGTTTAAATCAAATTTAAATTATATATTTAATTATTTAATTAAATTTAATAATATAATATAACACAATATAATATTAGGTAACACTTAATAATATTTTACATATACTAGGGGTTGCACAGACTAGTCCACTAGTCAACTTTAATGCTCTGCCATGACATTTTGAGCTTGATGTCGACTAGTTGCTGATCATGTGACACCAACAACATGGCCTTGCAGAAGACCTTCATACTGTTCTGACTTAATATACTACATCTTTTCTAACTGATCTACGGAGCCCCGCACATGACATGCAAGAACATTTTTTTTATCGTGCGCACAACTTACTAATTCATTACCTCGATTTACTAAATCGTGTGCTTGACTTACTAATTCATTCCCTCGATTTATAAATCATGCACATGATTTATAAATCGAGGGAAGGAAATAGTAAATCGTGCGCACGTTTTAGAAAATCGAGAGAACAAATTAATAAATCGTGCGCACGATTTAACCAACTATTTTTTTCAAAGCTGTTCTGTTTTTTTATCAATAAAACAGCTTTAAAAAATTGAAAAGGTCTAGCATATACTCCTTTCTGTTTTTGAAGTAACTAAAACCCACAGTTAAATGGGGTAAAACCCACAAACTAGTTAAATTATAGTGTATAATATGTTGTCTCTACATTAATACACTAATAGGTATTTATTCAGATTTTTTCTCTTTTGTATTCTAACCCTAAATGATGTATTTTAACAAACTGATCTCAGGAGTATTTGTATGTATTTTATGTAAAGTGTGGTTCAACCACACGTACATTTACTTGTTTGCATAGACACAAAAACATACAATGATACTGACAGCATCTAAAACATAAATAATTTACTTTACAGATGTACAAATGTCTAGGAATCCTTATTTAATCTGTGAGACTGGTGAGAGAAGCTTTGGTTTAGAGATAGGAGAGGGATTATATAACATGGGACAAAATGGGGTGCAAATAGCATCTTCTCTTAAATAATACTTATAAATATATGTACACTTGCTGTTGGTGGAAATTTTTTATTGCCATAATTCAATGTTTGTCAGTCACCCAGAGGCAGTGTGAACTTGAGCATCTACAGTAGTGGGGTAAATGGCTGTGCTCTTGAGATTAACTACACAGCCAAGAAGCAGCTAAATCACGGCCGCAGGAAAGTGATTTACATTTAAGCCTAAATAAACAAAGCTGGTGGTTTGTTAAGAAGCAGCAGAATAATACAAATGCACAATATGAATTTATGAATATGAATTAGTGAATTTAAAAGGTCTCTGTGTTACTTGTCTTTCCCAACAAATGAAAAATGAATATTATTAAATAAATAAAAATATTCTCATCCAGTCACACGCAAAGCATGCTGGGAGATGAAAACCCCCTGCCCTAAGTAATATTTAACTTGTTTTAGTCAATTGTCAATAATTTAGTCAATTATTTAGTTAAAACTCTATTTACATGGCACATTTGAGTTACATTACCATTCAAGAGTCAGTAAGATTTTTTATTTGAAAGAAGTCTCTTATGCTCACCAAATACATTTTAAAACGTAATTTATTCATGTGTTGGCAAAGCTGAATTTTTAGCAGTCATTACTCCAGTTTTCAGTGTCACATGATCCAACAGAAATCATTCTAATATGCTGATTTGGTGCATTTCTTATTATTATCATCAATGTTGAAAAAATTTGTTGAAACCAAGATTTTTTTCAGAATTCTTTGATGAATAGGAAGTTCAAATAAACACTTATTTGAAATAGAAACCTTTTGTAACATTATAAATGTCTTTTACTGTCACTTTTGATTAAGTTAATATTCCCTTTCTGAATAAAAGTATTAATTTCTTTAAAAAAAAAATCTTACTGACCCCAAACTTTTCAACAGTAAATGGTAAGGTTATGTGAAATTGCTACACATTAGGTTAACTGATTGTTTCTGAGAAATCACTTAACTACTTTTAGGCGATTCGATTTCTACCCCTTAGGTGATATAAAATAAGGAACAGTAATTGTGTATTCATAGATACGCTTACCAGAATATAATAACACTTCACTGCCATGCAACTTTTTAAGCATCATCACAGCATAAGAAAAATAAACACACCTCATGTCTAGGCCATTGAGGAACAATATGCGGTCTCCCGGTTTAAGGCCACACGCCTCAGCTGGACTACCTGTAATGGCAAAACATTGGTTTGTGACTGAGAATAAAACCTCAGACACTTACAGTAAATAATACGCCCACAAATAATCCACTTTAATGAATCATATTGATGTGTAAAACTGCTGCCCTTTGTGATTGTTTGTAATTAAAACACTACAAGACACTCTGTCGTAGGTCTGAGAGGATTTGTAATCCGTTTTCTCATCACGATGCTGGACTCCTACTTGTTTTCAAAAGCAGCCCCACATGGGCAGCTGAGTCAGTGTTAACTAGCCTCAGCACAGGCCTGCAGTGGGCGAATATCGTCATACAGACACTCACACACTTATCGCCCTCTCTCCACTCGCAACATACAATTGTGCAGATGTCAATACAAATGTAGCCAAAGCTTGTTCATTAGTACAACAGCCCACTCCTTCCTTTTTCACAATGCACCAAAAAAACACTGCATTCCCCTTGAAAACAAGCCACTGACCCCAGCTGTGCTTTTCATGTGCCTTTTTATTACAGCCGTCTCTGTAGCCTACAGCGATATGACCCTCAACCTGGCACAAATTCTAGTGATAAAAATATGACGGTAAAAATTAATTTCTAGCACTAGATCTGTATCCTAGGTGGCAGGATGTATAATTCTGCATCAGGTCAGAAACCTTGAGAAGAAGAAACGCCTGATTCACCTGAGAATCATTGCTTTTTTCACTCTGATAAATCATGAAAGGTAGCAAGTGGTTATGGGTAGTCGTCACAATCATACATACGCACCTGCCATTACTGAGTCGATCCACACAGGAGCATGACCTCTCAGAGTAAAGCCAAAACTCTTCTTACCCCGGTACACACGGATGGTTCTGCAGAGGAAGTGGAAGAGGGATTACTGTCTATAGGTGTGTTAAACACTCACACAATATATAATACTTTGATTTTTACATTTTCTGAGGAACATGACTGGCGCACAGGGGTGTAGTGTGTGGCTGCTATGTAGTTGCTAAGGTGCTGTGAGTGGGTTTTTTCACACATGCTAAGGTGATCTAAATGTTGGTTTCTTACTGTCCTAATCAAAACAGCAATTGCCACGGTGTTGCTTTGCGGTTGCCAAGGTGTTCTGGGCAGTTGCTAGGGCTTTGATAAGGTGTTCTGGGTAGTTTCTTACTGGCTCAAGTCAAAACAGCAATTGCCATGGTGTTGCTTTGTGGTTGCCAGGGTGTTATGGGTGGTAACTAGGGCTTTGATAAGGTGTTCTGGGTGACTTTCTTATTGGCCCAAGTCAAAACAGTTGCCATGGTGTTGCTTTGCGGTTGCTAGGTTGTTCTGGGTGGTTGCTAGGGCTTTGATAATGTGTTCTGGGTGGTTTCTTACTGGCTCAAGTCAAAACAGCAATTGCCATGGTGTTGCTTTGTGGTTGCCAGGGTGTTATGGGTGGTTACTAGGGCTTTGATAAGGTGTTCTGGGTGACTTTCTTATTGGCCCAAGTCAAAACAGTTGCCATGGTGTTGCTTTGCGGTTGCTAGGTTGTTCTGGGTGGTTGCTAGGGCTTTGATAAGGTGTTCTGGGTGGTTTCTTACTGGCCCAAGTCAAAACAGCAATTGCCATGGTGTTGCTTTGCAGTTGCTAGGGTGTTCTGGGTGGTTGCTAGGGCTTTGATAATGTGTTCTGGGTGGTTTCTTACTGGCCCAAGTCAAAACAGTTGCCATGGTGTTGCTTTGTGGTTGCCAGGGTATTATGGGTAGTTGCTAGGGCTTTGATAAGGTGTTCTGGGTAGTTTCTTACTGGCCCAAGTCAAAACAGCAATTGCCATGGTGTTGCTTTGCAGTTGCTAGGGTGTTATGGGTGGTTGCTAGGGCTTTGATAAGGTGTTCTGGGTAGTTTCTTATTGGCCCAAGTCAAAACAGCAATTGCCATGGTGTTGCTTTGCGGTTGCTAGGGTGTTATGGGTGGTTGCTAGGGATTTGATAAGGTGTTCTGGGTAGTTTCTTACTGGCCCAAGTCAAAACAGCAATTGCCATGGTTTTGCTTTGCAGTTGCTAGGGTGTTATGGGTGGTTGCTAGGGCTTTGATAAGGTGTTCTAGGTGACTTCTTATTGGCCCAAGTCAAAACAGTTGCCATGGTGTTGCTTTGCGGTTGCTAGGTTGTTCTGGGTGGTTGCTAGGGCTTTGATAATGTGTTCTGGGTGGTTTCTTACTGGCCCAAAAACAGTTGCTTTGCGGTTGCTAGGGTGCTCTAGGTGGTTGCTAGAGCATTGCTGGGGTGTTCTGTGTGGTTGCTAGGTGGTTGTTTACTAGCTAAATTCTGAACACCAGTTGCCAAGGTGTTGCTTTGCGATTTTTAAGGTGTTCTGGGTGGTTATTTACTGGCCCAAGTCAAAACAATTGCCATGGTGTTGCTTTGCGGTTGCTAGGGTGCTCTAAGTGGTTGCTAGAGCATTGTCGGCATGTTCTGTGTCGTTACTATGTAGTTGTTTACTGGCTAAATTCCATAGACTAGTTGCCAAGTTACAACCACATGGCTTTGTGGTTGCTAGGTGGTTGCTTACTGGATCAAGTCAAAACAGTTGCTTTGTGGAAGCTAGGGTGCTCTAGGTGGTTGCTAGAGCATTGCAGGGGTGTTCTGTATGGTTGCTAGGTGGTTGTTTACTGGCCCAAGTCAAAACAATTGCCATTGTGTTGCTTTGTGGTTGCTAGGGTGCTCTAGATGGTTGCTAGAGCATTGTCGGCGTGTTCTGTGTGGGTGCTATGTAGTTGTTTACTGGCTAGTTGCCACGGTGTTGCTTTGCGGTTGCTAGGGTGTTCTCAGTGATGGCTAGAGCATTGCTGGGGTGTTCTGTATGGTTGCTAGGTGGTTGCTTACTGGCCCTAGTCAAAACAGCAGTTGGCAAGGTGTTGCTTTGTGGTTGCTCAGGTGTTCTAGGTGGTTGCTAGGGCTTTGATGGGGTATTCTGGGTGGTTACTTTCAGGCCCAGGTCAAAACAGTTGCCATCGTCTTGCTTTGCGGTTGTTAGAGTGTTCTAGGTGATGGCTAGAGCATTGCTGGGGTGTTCTGTCTGGTTGCCAGGTGGTTGCTTACTGGCTCTAGTCAAAACAGCAGTTGGCAAGGTGTTGCTTTGCAGTTGCTAAGATGTATTAGATTGTTGCTAGGGCATTGCTGGGGTGTTCTGTGTGGTTGCTAGGTAGTTGTTTACCGGCTTAAGTAAAAAGAGCAGTTGCGGTTGCTAAGAGGTTCTAGGTTGATGCTATAATTCGCTGGTTGGTTGCTACTAGTCAAGTCCCTAGACATTCTGATCGCTAGTCATGGCTCTGCCCTTCCTTCCATAATATTATTATTATTATCAAGTCTACATGGGATTTTTCAAGAGTTTTATAATCCACCAGGTAAAAAAGTCTGATTGCTTCGAAGAATAATAGCACACATCTCCTCAATAAGTACAATTTGAGGTATTATGATGTAAAACAGATGTTGAGAGAGGTTTACTCAAAAACCCTATTTTTATATATGTACAAGACTTATGAATCAAGCTCCAATAATGAAAACTGATCCAAGTATGTTTATTCACAGTACATGAGGCCAAACATGCAAATACTGATTCAAACCAACTTCATACCATCAAATAATAACGACCTACGTAGTAAACAAATGGACAAGTATACCGAAGCACCACTTGAATGGCTATTTAAGAACCAATTCCCCTGCTTCATAGAGAAAACATATGAAATATCATTAGAGTAAAGCTGGCCTTAGCAGTTGCTGTGGCAACACCTCAAGACGACATTGGAACCATTGAGTAAACAGAGATAAAGGAAAGCAACAGAAATATTTTCTTCTTGTCGCAGTGCCGTTTTACATAAGGTGGGCCGCCAGAACCAAACACTGATGGCGGATTAGAAAGGAGATGACAGATACACAAAGACACGTTAAAAAAACAGAAAACTCTCCATGGGGATTACATAAGGACTGAGCCAAGTAAGCATTATTTATTGAAGAGCAGCAGCTTATCAGATGAGGAATATAGTCTACAGGGTATTAGCACATCATTTCTACTTTTGCTGTCACATTTAATAATCTAAACACTCTGACTGATACTTCCCTAGTAATATTTGAGATGTTTTCAATTCACTAATAAAGAACACTGAGAGACTGTGATGACTTCATGTTGAAAGGCACACTGTAAATGTCAATTATAAGCAAATGTACAAACAACAAGTGAATCTGCTTTTGTTTTGACTGAAATTCAAATAATCAGCTTCATGGCTTGAATATGATATTATGGCAATCTTCCCTTTAGGTTAAGTCACGATTTTAATGATTAAAATATTGTGATAAGCCGATTATATATCCTGAATTCTAAACCAGTAGATCACCATATGAAAAAGTGTTCGTGATGTAGACAGTACGTGCATGTGTGTGTGTGTGTGTGTGTGTGTGTGTGTGTGTGGGTGTGTGTGTGTGTGTGTGAAAGCATGAGGCACAGAAACAAACACAACCCAACAGAGCTTCTCTCACCCACCCACACACAAAGTCTCCCACATATTACACAGTGTTCTTTGCATTTGAGGAGACTTCCTGCAGTGTTTTGGGATAAAACTTTTCAAAACAGCAAGGAAGATGAAATCTAAAAGCTAATTTTATCATATATAAAATAATAAGACATGGAAAAGGAACATCGAAAAACTACTACATAAAGGAGGCATATGATACATACCTCTGGTTGGCTCCAGTGACATAGTGGCTGGGAATGGTGGTTGTGCTCTTCCTTAGGCCACGGTCGGATTGGGCCGGGTCATCGCCGGTATCTCTGGGCACAGAACTGGCCCGTTTCGAGCCTTGCGGGCGCTCGTGATGGTCTTGACTTCGGCTCCGGCGGAGCCTGTTTTGGGGTTCGCCCAGGCTCTTGCTACGGCACATACGGTTGAGGAGACTCTGAGAGACGGCCTCGTCAAAGCGCTGCCGATGCTTCTTGGGAATGAAGATCCTGGCAAACATGGTCACAGGAAGGCAACAGAGAAAAAAGGTTTAAATCAGCTACGAGGAGCCATTGTCGTAAAGACTCTTTAAAGGTTGCTAGTTCAATTCAGACAGTCAGTTTTCCCATCCAACGGTTTCCATCACGACCCAAAGTGAAGAAGCTTTCAGACATTCATTCAGACGAGGAGGATCACTGTGAGACTTGTTTAAAATCCATGAATATATTCAGTGTGATGGATGGAAAACAGGAAAGGTTGACAGAGACAAAAAACTCAAAGTAAGCCGAGTAATAAAGGATATCCAGATTTTTGTAGCAGCCTCTGTGAGTACTGTCTTCATCTGAAACTCCCACTCCAGAAGCTCTGGTACAGATACCAGAATCCAGCAATAGCAAAAGTGTGGGAGTGTATAACACTACCGCTTCTCTCTCTCTCTCTTTCTCTCTCTCCCCCTCTCTCTCTCTCTCTCTCCTTATTCCTCATTCTCTCTTTGCTGTTAGAGATGTTCCATGCTCTCTGGGAAGAGCATCAAATCTCAGATGCAACACAGCAAATTCTTTCACTTGAAGCATGACATTGGAAATATAGTTGAAGAGATTCAGCGCATACTGAAATTAGTGAAAATATTTGATCTCAGAAATGTTTGGGAAAAACATTTGGCAGACAGGAGGCAAATACAATTTTGACTCTGATAGCTTTACCTTTATAAGATGGAGTATAAAAATAAGGCCATGTTTGTCACATTTATGCAACGTTGGTGGTTATGGAAAAGCCTGTTATACCGCCCACCAGGGAAACAGAAAAAGACCTCAATTGAAAAACCTCAGCAAATATAACCTTAGTAACCCCAAGTGTAACGTCAGCACAATTCTGTCTGCTTTGTTCTCTGAAGGTGATACACTGACATTAGCATTTAAAATAATTCCATGTGTTGATCAAATAAAAAGCACATTCATTTTCTGAGTCATGGCATAAATTATCTTGATATTTGTAGGTCTCTAATTGTCGCTGACAGACTGTATTAATTTAATAAGGCTAATGGATTATGAACACAAACTGAATATAATTAATTTGCTTTTCTTTAGATCATCAGACATTATTTTAATACTAAACATATCAGAGCTGCTTACAGAAAGTGCAGTATAGATATTAAGGGATTGTTCACTCAAATTCTGTCATCATTTACTCACCCTCAAAGAGCGTTTTTTAAAATATCTATTTTTGTTTTCATACAGATTTGGAATGACATGAGGCAGAGTAAATGATGACAATTTTCATTTTTGTGTGAACTATCCCTTTAAGTAAAACATATACACATTACTTCACATACAAGTATATTACTTCATAACATAACTGTTTTAAACAGGTCTCTGTTATTCTGTACTAGGTACTATGCAATCATAACTATTTACCTGGAAATATGATTTAAAATAATACACTTTCACAAGATCATTTGTCTCTCTCCATTGCCTGGGTGACAGTATTGACAAAAACACACCATTATACAATTCTAGAGAGCAGAGTTGCCTCAGGTTCACATTATTATGGAGGCACAGAAAGAGAGACTCTGTGACTTAATTGAGTGGACATTCGCTGCATTAATGGCAGCAGTTTCAGACAGCAGACTAGAATAAATAAAGCATTAAGTGCCCTAACAGGCCACTACAAACCTCAATACTACTGTACTAGCACGAGTATTCTGAATGACAGCATACTGTACATCTGAGAGCATTAACATTTATCAGAAAATGTGGACGGAACTAACATTGCCAGACTGAATTTGCATTTGTGAAGTGAAATTCATTTAAGGGGGTCAGACGGTGCCATGCTTTGCTAATTTTTCAACCAAATACGATTGTTACTAAGAAAATAGAACTGGGACATTTTGAGCAAAGGTTAATATGAGTAGCTCTGTTTAATATTTTAATTACAGACCTTGACTGCATGATTACAAAACACAAGTTATTATTAATTCTGTTTCAGTTGGCAATAATCCAAAAATTATTTTTAAAATTATTTAAGCAGTTCTCTCTGTTTGTGGGAAAAGCAAAAGGACAAATATGAATAATTAAACATGAAGTGAAGATGTGAAGTGAAGATACAGAAATCAGATAATTAATAAGTCACATATCTTGAAAAATATGACTTGCACAACATGAACACAAACCTTTTATACGTGTCCATTTAAAATCTTAGACGTAAAGTTTTATGGCAAAGACAAAAAACATTAAATAACCATTTTGCAGAAGAATCAACATATCTAATTACGATTATGATCATGTTCTCAGCAAAATACTGCATAATATTGAATAGACAAATTCTATTTAGATAGATCAATGAATTATATTAAAGTTTAATGAAAATTACTCACCCAAAGCAACTCATCTTTTAGTTTATTATGACTCAGAACAAGACGAAAGTCAAGTGGCTACTTAAGAGATATATTCAGAACAATGAGTGTCACTTTAACTCAAATGAACAGCCTCTAAACCATCAAGAACCATTGACTGCAACTGCCTCGAGACCGCTGCCTCTCTACAATGAGCTGCAGAAGATCAGCTCTGAATAATGAGCAGACGTGTGCCTAATATAGTGAAAGGCTTATCAATATATATATATATATACAGTTGCAAGAAAAAGTATGTGAACCACTTGCAGAATCTGTGAAAATGTGAATAATTTTAACAAAATAAAGGAGATAATACAAAATGCATGTTATTTTTTATTTAGTACTCTCCTGAGTAAGATATTTTACATAAAAGGTGTTTACATATAATCCACAAGACAAAAAAATAGCTGAATTTATTAAAATAACCCCATTCATAAGTATGTGAACCACTGATTCTTAATACTGTGTGTGGTTACCTGGATGATATACGACTGTTTGTTTGTTTTGTGATGGTTCTTCATGAGTCTCTTGTTTGTTCTGAGCAGTTAAACTGAACTCAGATTCTTCAGTTTTCCACCATCTTTTGCATATTTGAACCCTTTCCAGCAATGACTGTATGATTTTAAGATCCATCTTTTCACACTGAGGACAACTGAGGGACTCAAACACAACTATTAAAAAAGGTTCAAACCTTCACTGATGCTCCAGAAGAAAACACGATGCATTGAGAGTCGGGGGGTGAAAACTTTTGAACAGGATGAAGATGTCCAAATTTTTCTTATTTTGTTTAAATATACATTTTTTTCATTTAGTACTGCCCTTCGGAAGCAACAGAAGATACTTTCATGTTTCCCGATAGACAGATTAAATACAATTTACCTTGATCTTCAAATTCCAAATGTTTTCACCCCCCGTCTATTAATGCATCATGTTTCCTTCTGGAGCATCAGTGAATGTTTGAACCTTTTAAAATAGTTGTGTTTGAGTCCCTCAGTTGTCCTCAGTGTGAAAAGACGGATCTCAAAATCATTCAGTCACTGCTGTAAGGGTTCAAATATGCAAAAGATGGTGGAAAACTGAAGAATCTGCAGGACCTGGAGAATTTTTCTGAAGAACAGAGCTCAGTTTAACTGTTCAGAACAAACAAGAGACTCATGAAGAACGAACATCACAAACAAACAGTCGTAGATCATCCAGGTAACCACACACAGTATTAAGAATCAGTGGTTCACATACTTATGAATGGGGTTATTTTAATAAATTCAGCTATTTTTTTGTCTTGTGGATTATATGTCAACATCTTTTATGTAAAATATCTTACTCAGGAGAGTACTAAATAAAAAATAACATGCATTTTGTATTATCTCCTTTATTTTGTTAAAATTATTCACATTTTCACAAATTCTGCAAGTGGTTCACATACTTTTTCTTGCAACTGTATATATTAGTGAGGATTAATGGAGACCAGTGATATGATTTTACTTATTTATGTTTAATTGGTTGAACTGTACAATAATTGGCCGTCAACAACTATAATGGCCATTTTTGTATTTATAATAATTGTATAAATAAAATGTATATTAACTTACAAGTACCTAGTAACAAGCAACACACGTGCACAAGACAAAAGTACACATATTAAAGGATTAGTTCACTGTCAAATAAAATTTTTCTGATAATTTACTCACCCCCACGTCATCCAAGATGTCCATGTCCTTCTTTCTTCAGTCGAAAAGAAATTAAGGTTTTTGATGAAAACATTCCAGGATTATTCTCCTTATAGTGGACTTCAATGGCCTCCAAACGGTTGAAGGTCAAAATTACAGTTTCAGTGCAGCTTCAAAGGGCTTTAAAGGACACCAGACGAGGAATAAGGGTCTTATCTAGCGAAACGATCGGTCATTTTCAGAAAAAAATTAAATGTATATTCTTTAGATAAACAAATAATCGCCAAAATCGCACTTTCATATTCTTCAAAAAGGCTGTATGCTGTATGTCCTATGCCTTCCGTATTCTACTTACGGAAAAAATGGAACTGGCGCTGGAGTCCTTTGAAGTCCACTATAAGGAGAATAATCCTGGAATGTTTTCATCAAAAACCTTAATTTCTTTTCAACTGAAGGAAGAAGGACATGGACATCTTGGATGACATGGGGGTGAGTAAATTATCAGGAAAATTTTATTTGAAAGTGGACTAATCCTTTAAGTGTGTGATGCTACTTCAGTAGGTGGGGGTAGTATGGCTTGGGATAGAATAGGATACAAACTAATGTAAGTGGTAAAAATATATTAAATGTATATGAAAAAATTATTAGGCCTACACTATAGTTTGAAATGTTGGGATCAGTAAGATTAAATGAATACTTTTATCCAGCAAGGATGCATTAAATTGATCAAAAGTGACAGTAAAACGTTAAATGTTACAAAAGATTTATATTTCAAATATATTCTGTTCTTTTGAACTTTCTATTTATCAAAGAATCCTGAAAAAAACGTATCACGGTTTCCACAGTGTTAAGCTGCACAACTGTTTTCAACATTGACAATTTAAGAATTTTTTTTGAGAACCAAATCAGTATATTAGAATGATTTAAAAATGTTCTCTAAATATCTTTGTCCTTTCAAAGCATTCCGTTTCCTGAAAAACTGAATAACAACAAACCTGTGATATAACTACACTAACTGAAGATGGCAAAATAGACAATGACACCTTAAATTGGCTTGCCAATAATAGTGCCCAGACACATATTTGTTGTCAACTAAAAGAGCAGAGCTCAAATTTATTGGGAACTGGCTAATGTCCTAGTAGGCCAATGCAAACTAAATCTACCCAGATAGGCTTAAAATTTGTCCCAGATAATGTTCAAATCTAATGGATCAAAACATATTGAATAATAAATTCTAAGTGCCAACAGTTCAATACAGATGTTTTTTTTTTAAACAAATACCATGTATCATATTCTCAACAGCACATTTAGCATTACACAGTACAAAAATCCCAGTGAACTCAAGATCCCCAAGCTGCTGAACACATGGTGACATTCCCATTCACTACCCTTCTCCAGATAAATCTCTAAAGAGGATTACAAACAGTGACAAAGGTTATTATCTCATAAGACAAAGGAACAACACCTACTGTGCAGAGAGAATAGCTTGTTGCTGTTAAGCAAACATGATATTATTAAATACTTTATAGAACCTTAATGATGTTCTTCCTCTATTGACTTGAAGTAGGCGAAAATGAAACAATAGAAATCTTTTACTCTGTTTCTCTTGCACATCAAACGCCTTCAAATTGCACATCAAATACCAAAATAAAAATATTATTCAAATATTTTTTAGAACTGTAACAGCATACATTAGCGTTCAAAAGTTTGGGGTCAGTTTATTTATATTATTTATATATTTTATATATAAATATAATATATTTTTATATATAAATATATACATGCTTGTGTGTGTATTTTTATATACATAATAAAAATACACAGTACACACACTTACACTTATATTAGGCTATGTAAACACAAACTTTTATTTTGGATGCGATTAATCGTGATTAATTGTTTGACAGCACTAATTTATTTATTTCTGAAAGACGTTAAAACTTTTATTCAGCATGAACTCATTAAATTGATCAAATGTTATGGTAAAGACATTTATAATGTTACAAAAGATTTCAATTTCAAATAAATGCTGTTGTTTTGTACTATTTATCAAAGAATCCTAAAAAATGCTTCACGGTTTTCACAACAATATTAAGCAACAAAACCTTTTTCAATTGTGATAATATTAAGAAATACTATTATTATAGAAATTTGGCGTAATATCAGGATATTAGAATGATTTCTGAAGGATCATGTGACACTAAAGACTGCAGTAATGGCTGCTGAAAATGTAGCTTTGCCATCACAGGGATAAATCACATTTTAAAATACATTACAATTTTAATTGTAATGACATTTCATGAATTTCTACCCATTTTTGATTAAAAAAAATAAATACAGCCTTGATAAGCATAAGAGATAAGTTTTCATTTTTAAAAAAGATTTAAAAAATCGTACAGACCCCAATCTTTTGAAAGGTGTAATATAGTCAAACATCTAATTAAGTGAAAACATCTGAAAACAAATCACTTGTGAGACTGTGTAAACTGTCCTACTAAGCATCACTTGCCAAACAGCTTGACGTGCCCAAAGAGGAGCCAACAAATGGATCAACACTAGAATTCTCTGTCCAGTGCCGTCTTATGTTATTGACCCAGTTGGCATTAAGGCTTGACTGGAAAGGGAATTTCACTATTAACTGTGCCAGCATACATCAGAGGGTTAGAAGATTATCATATTGCATTGCAGCACCACATGGAGACACATCTATCAGTGTTCTTATTAGGTCAACCCAGTTTATACTGAAAGCCACACTAGCTAATTCTCTTACTGCAAATATGTTCCTCATAGTATAACTTTCTAGAACATTTACTAAATATCTATACATATATTTAGCAAAACCTACACTAAACTGATGCCCTCTGGTGGCCTTCAATCTGTTCTGCATGGCTAAATACAGTAGCTGAAAACATTTGGGTCAGAGTGGCCCTGAGATGGAGGTTAAAAATTAATGAGCACTGTAGGTGGCAGATGGAGTTGTCATAGATACCTGATGTTTGAGATGAGCTGTTGCTGCTCTTCGGTTGTCAAGATGTCAGGAAGAACGGAAGCAAGCCAGTCCACCTTCCTCTCAGCAGCAAACTGTTTCAGTACAGCAAAAAGTTTCTCTTTTACCTCTGGATCATTCCTCAAAATCTCCTCAACCTGAAACAGGAACGATTGTGATATTGTACATCTTTAATTATATCAATTCATAAAAGCGCATTCAAAGTCTGTCAGATAAACATACCCTCTTGTTGAACTCCAGAGCCTTGTGTTTGCGGTCCTGACGCATGCCGTCTGTGTCATTCTGAGAGATCTCTAGGCTGCCGCTGCTGCGTTTCTGACGGCTGCCCATGCACAGCACCCCTAGACGCAGTGTTCGGCCCTGAGAGGCCTTTATCAAAGCGGCAGCCATCTCATGGTGCTTTACAGGGATCCCATTAACCTCCATGACATAATCTCCAGCTCTGAGACCACTACGACCCGCTGGAGAGCAGGGGGAGCAATCCTCCACCAGCAGGGGGCAGTCTCCCACTATAGTGAATCCAAAGCGACCATCAGGGCCTGGAGTGATATCCATCTGCAGACAGTCATTGATTTTGCACAGTGTTATAGACAGAAAGAGAATATATAATTGTATACTCTTTGTATTCATGTTGGTTTCTGATGGTTTTAAAAAACGTTAGTTTCATTAATATTATATTAATATATGTTTATTAATATATTATTAAAGCTGCAGTCTGTAAGTATAACCATCTCTGTTTGCAACCTGCAGTTATTTGAGGAATTATCATTTTTACGTGGGTTGTGGATCGGCACTGCTCTTCAGCGCGGATTAATCTAATGTTTGCTGTCAGTCATCACATCAGTGATACTGTACTTCGGAATCAAAGATTCTACATCTTCGAAATATGACTAAAATAATAATTTTCACCGGAAAATGTCATCTGAAGGAGTAAGTAACAAATCTGCCCCTTTTGTTCTGACCAACTGAGAAAAAAGCATAAATAGCGCTGCCAATGTTGATTAAAGGTGCTCTAAGCGATCCTGGGTGGAGTAACTTCCTGTTGACGTTCGAAGTGTTGTCAAACAAAACAGAGGCTAGCTAGACCCTCCCTCCTCCTGCTCCTCCCCCTCCCCTCCGTGCTTCCTGAAACAGTCATGAACGCTCATTTAAAATGTAAGTAGCTTGCGTATTGACGCTGCTTGTCGGTTATTGGCTGGAGCATGTTTATTATTTTTCGTGGTCCAGGCTGCACCAGTTTGTTTTTGTTGCCGTTTTTGGAGCTTGTGGCGACTACAGAGACCGCGTTTTTTCACAGTGTGTTCAGGGGACAGGCAGGTAGCGGATAGTGAGGAGATGTTTGCTGTATGTGACAAAAAATGTTTTGGCCTAAAAACGTGTGACATCGTTTAGAGCACCTTTAAATCTAACGATCGCTTAGCTCGGATCACGTCAAACCGTACAAATGATTATTATTGTTATACTTTGTTCTCAAATTGTTAATCTTAACATCATCAGCATTGCGTGACTATGTGTATTTAGTGTGTATTAGTGTTACCTTTAGATTTCAATTTCTGTAGCCACTCCGACTACAGTCCAAAGTCTTTTGCTTTTGACTACGGGTGAATCTCCAGTTGTCACTGATGATTGTCATTTAGACCTTTTTCTGGATTACAATCCGCCATCAAAATGATATGTTTAATTATTCCTGCTGCTGTGAGAAAACGCTATAAATGATCCGCTACCAGTAGCATCCTCACATATAGCCTACTAAATGGAACACATTCTTTCTGTTTACAGACGTGATGTAATGAGGCAAAGACAAAAGGCTACATGCTCGAATTTCCCGTGGAAACCTACCAGTACCGATTTTATTATAAAACATTATTACAAGTTTACCGTTGTGAATCGGGCTAAGGTAAAGAGATTGATTTTGAACACTGGCTGGATATGTTTTTGCTCAGAAATTGATTTTGGATAATTTTTAACCAAAAAATTTTATAGACAGCAGCTTTAACATATTTTCTTTGCACTAAGTCTAAATAGTAGATAAACGCCATTTATACTTAGGGGCAGATACTATTTACACCTCAGTGTATTGTAATACCATATAAAAGTATGCAATAGTAACAACATATTCAGGATATGATTATATTAATTAAAGGTACAACATTTACAAAATGTATATAATGAGCGAGTACATCATGAATCCATCTTCCAAACCGTGTTTTTTGTCATATCCTGAATCATTACGGTACGCCTATAATAAGTGTTTATATTCTATTTTAGACTATTTTAGGCGGGACACCAACCACAGCGGAGTAACCCAGTACCTGCATGACTCGTCATATACATAAAAAGAGAGAAGTAGCTCTGGCTACAATGTTCTTCCGCAAGACGCATGCAGTTTTGATCATTAACCGCATAGTGTACCTTTAAAATTATAAATAGATGTTGGCGCCGATAGCCTAGTGGTTAGTGCGCCGACACATGGCGCAAATGCGTTCATGGCGACCCGAGTTCGATTCCCGTCTTGAGGTCCTTTGCCGATCCTACCCCCTCTCTCTGCCCAATGCTTTCCTGTCTGAATAAAGGCACAACAAGCCCATAAATATAAATTTTAAAAAAAAAATTATAAATATTGGCCTTATTGGGTCATTACTTATCCCAATCCTAAAAGCCCTCCTTTACACCTACCCAATAATCACTTTATTCCCACTATTAAATACCCGTTAGGAAGAAGAATGAGTTCGGAAAAAGGCAGATTCGAACTCGGGTTGGTTGCATCAGAAGCTTATGCCACCCGCCTTACTCTCCATGCCACTGATTCAGTTATCAGTGGGATTTCTTTTGTAATTTTGGCGATGGTGGGTGGAATTAGTGTAAATAGCCTCTGCCACCAAGGTGGGCTATTTGCCTTTGGTTAAATGAATACATTCTGACAAAAAAAAATGAGCATCATGTCATTGACCCACCTGTTGGATGCGTGAAACCACTCCAATACTGGGCGGGATGTTTCGTTGTGACTGGGCAAGGGCTACAACCTCTTGAGCACCAAGACTGGAAACATTCTGCCCCTCAATCTCCAAGACCTGGTCTCCAGGTTGCAGTCCAGACAGTTGAGCACTGCTTCCCTCCTCCACAGTCAGGATGTAGCTGGGCCCGTTCCCCCCTATCTGAAAGCCAAACTCCTCTGGCCAGCCCTGGTTGGACGCTGGCATGGTGAGGACTGTGAAAATGATGGCAAATAGAGGATATGTGCTCTCTAATAGGCAACTAGGGTCCAAATGTTCATCAGCCTGTTGTAAACAAGACCTACTTATGCACAGCAGAATGATCAAGTCTCCTGAGAAAAATGGAAATTTGCCGAGCAACAATGCAGACACATGCTTAAACAATATCCAGGCACTAAAATATGTCAAGCACCTTACACCTAGATGCTATAAATGTGTCAGGTTATGTGAATTTCTGCCTATCCTGACAAGACAAAGTAATGCAGGCTCACATAAAGAGAACTACGCAACCTTTACTAAATACAGACTCTCAGCTGACACATTAGACCTCCCAGTAACATTGACCTCATTGAAAAGGAACAGAGGCTCCCAAATCATCCGATATTGGAAGACAAATTTGGCTGAACACAGCATCAACGATGTGAACTCACGTTCATAGAACAGCAAGTACTCACTAGTGAAACCAGAACACAAAAAGACATTCAAATAACCCCACTATCAACATCCTAGGCCTGTAGATTGATAGAAGGTCATTCATCAAAGCATTAGCCTACATGCAGAAAGAAAGTAAAGTTAATATATTAATACAACATTATCTCTCTAATACAAAATTCTTGAACACTAAACACTTACTAATATCTTTGGGCGGATAGCGAGGACCCGGCTTGTTCTGCCGTAAGGAGTATCTCCCTTTCTTATTCTGGAGGAATTTCTTCATTTTGTCGTAATTCAACAGGTATCAAAGATTCTAAGGGGAAAACGCCTGGTCCACGGCTTCTACGTTGTCGCCGAGATCCTCCTACTGCTCCGCACCACGCTTCAGAGGAAACGCCTTGCGAATGCCCCCCATCGTCATGTGGCATGCAGAGCACTGCCACTTAAAAAAAGGGTGACACTGCATCAAGTGCCAGAGTGATCTTGTCTATGAGTTGACTCTGCATCTCTGGCGAGTCTTTCTAGTCCTGCCTGCAGAGCTCAAATCAAGAAACTGGGACACCTAGCACAGATCCTTAATGATTCTCTCTCCAAAAAGGGTAAAGTGAGGCCCCATTTCTCTATAAATACCTCCTTCCCATGCTCTCTCTTCTAGCTGTCTCTCCAAGGGACAAAAAGTAGCCCAGTACCAGCTTGGGGATCTGGCAGGACGATGGTGGATAATTAGAACGTCTGAATGCACTGAAGAGCGCAGTCACACATCTTTGAACAGGAGCAGTGCTATTAAAGCTCTTGTTCTGGATTAAACAGATTAAATGCTGCATCTCGAGATCTCTCGTGCCACATGGCAGGGACACATGTCGTGCATCCGGGGGGGATTCAGGAGGAAAGAATTGATTTACTGAGTGAGCTGACATGCAGCTCAGGTGCAACCGGGAAGACCCAGACTGTTTTTTGAGTACTGGCCCGGGCAGATAATAAAAATCAACACACCACAGTATAAACAGTGTGTAGTGCGGTTTCACTTTCAAGGTTACAAACTGAATGGGGAAACAGTATAACTAGCAGTAAACTGTAATAGACGTATTATGTGAAGGACTGAAGCAAAGACAAGTTATACAGGGCTAACTGAATTATTTAGTGCCAATGCTTGTATCTCCAAACATACTGTTCCTCAATCAACATCTCAACTTACCAATACAACAGAAAAGTGGTTGTGTATGTAGAAAAATATCATTGTATTGCAATAAAAGTTTTTTTTTAAAGAAAATATTCCATCTTGCACTGACAGTAAAGACTCTGCTCTCTTCATTATTTTAAAATGTCAAATGGCTTCTGTCTGTTATAACCGCAGAAATAAATTAGACATAATAAATTAAACAGAATTAACTTGGTTGTAACAGTAGAATCCATAGAAATTAAAAAATAATGGAATAAATGAAAAGGCTGGTAATTGAAACATCCAAAAATAATACCATTCTCCAGCCTTCAATTTGTTAGCTCACATTTAAGTTGTGCAATTTATTTTAACTTATATGTTGTGGTCTGACAACCAAATGTGCAATAAAAGATGAACTTTAAAAACACAAAAAAACTTTCTTTATATTCCTAAAAATAATGTTGACAACACATAGATTTACAAATGCATGCATACCTTAAAAGAAAATACCTGCTGCCTTTGCTCGGTGGAGTATTCTCGAAAGGCTTTGGTGGTATCCCTTTCCTTTGAGGCATCACCACTAGTGAATGTGCAGGTCTGTAACATGATAACTGTAAGAGGCAACAGTTAGAAGGCTATATAACAACACTGAACTGAAAACAAGTAGGCTACATTTAATATATTAACCATCTGCTTCTGAGACAAATGGCAAAATTTTAAATAATTTAATGTTTTAAAATAATAAATTTGCAAAATAAGCAAAGTTAAAAAGTTCAGAAGAATAATGTAATCTGAATGTAGCCTAGGTATTTTAGCAGAGCAAAGTTGTATGCCATTTGAAGAATGATAGTAGGCCTAGCTCAGTTATCATTATCCAAATATGAAAGGGAAGTGGCGATAGTCTTTTCTTTATGTCCATCGGGAATTGATAGGATCGCTGGATCGTTGTGGTTTGCCATTGCTGCAATATCATGATGTGATTGACAGGTTGTCCCGCCCTCACGCCAGTAAACACGTCATCGGAGAAGAGAAGGGAAGCTATTTTGGTTAAAGATTTCGAGGGCACATGAATAAAAAATAAAAAAAATAACTGCACATATTAATCATTTATATATATATATATATATATATATATATATATATATATA
>RJVU01018281.1:3324765-3359272 GCA_003731715.1 Anabarilius grahami
CATAGAGAGAAAAAAATTTATTTACGTTTTTATTTCGAAACAGGATACGTAATTTGCAGACAGTATTGAAAGATAAATTAAACTACTTTAAAACAGCAAGCCTGAAGAAAGTAAACAATTAAAAGCCTTGGAGCCTGGGACGACTTTTACTTTGACAACGTCTTGGGTAAGTCCCGGATCAGTGTTGCCATATCCGCTTTGGGATTGTTTTCAACCGAAAAAGTCGCTAATAAATATAGGTAGTCGCGGGTTGTTGTTTAATTTATTTATTTATTTTAATGTAAAATAATATTTTTAAATAAATTATTTTAGGGAGGAAAGTCGGGGTATATGTTTTGAAAGACCAGGTTTCTTATTTTATGTTGAGATCTGGCAACACTCTTCATATTCACGTTTACTGCTACTTCACACTACGAATGTATGGAAAGCGTAAAGGTGTGAGGATGGTGCTCAGGTGAATAAAGGTAAAACTTTCCTTCTCTTGCCTCTCTCTGTATACACTGCCACGCCTGTGTGTCCAGTATTGTTCAAAAATAAACTTTTAAACACAGTTTAATATGGTTTTATTTAATAGTTGTTTGGCCATACGAGTAGTACGATCTGTAATAAGTGAAATAAATGACTCACTCACAGTACCGTGCTGCTTAGGTAGTGGCAAATGGACTTCCTCAGTTTGTTTGGCATTTATGTGGCAGTAGTGCTCACCTGCATTGCTCTGGTTTGTAAGTATTCCGGACATCAGCAAACTCCTCTCGGTCGGCTTTTGGACACATTTACAGGGGTAAGAGCCTAGGTGAAGTCCTGAAAACGTAATGATTTCTGCAGTTGTTTAAATTGTAATTTATATACTGTTTTTTGTTTTCTCTTCATCTTCTTTTAGGTTGTTTCTCCATGGATCCCACAATGTTTTCAAAGCATTTGCTACAGGACTATGCACAGACTGTTCCATCAGAGGTAACATAAGTTTGAACAGGTCACATCAGACATGCTTTGCTAAAACCTTTTTATACTGTATATTAAAAATTGACAGATAATTTGTATCTCGAAACAAAATGCAGTCAACCAGATTTTGTAAGTATATGCACACTATTTTTTTTTTAAAACTGTTTTCAATTTTATTATATTTTATAATGTAATTTATTCCAGTGATCATTACGCCAGTCCTCTGTGTGTCACATGATCCTTCAGAAATCATTCTAATGTTCAGATTTAGTGTTGTACAGCTTAATATTTTGTGGAAACGGTAAAACATTTTCTTTCAGGATTCTTTGATGAATAGAAAGTTCAAAAGAACATAATTTATTTCAAATATAAATATTTTGTAAGAATATAAATGTCTTTATTGTCACTTTTGATTAATTTAATGCATCCTTGCTGAATAAAAGTATTAATTAAATTTGTTTTAAATCGTACTGACCCCAAACTTTTAAACGGGAGTATGTACTAAACATATTAAGTTGCCTACAGTATATAATATAATATACATCTTGCCTATAAACTTCCTAACAAATTAGTTCTTCTTTTAAGGTGTCAGCCAATGTGTCTTACAGTGTACATAAAGTCCTTATTTTATCAGTATTTGTGTTCCTTGAACATTCCCTGTCCTGATATCCTATGTCCAATCATTTCCTTTCACGTCAGGAACAACTGCTTCCTTTACTTGCACCTGTTACTTGAAGTGGTTGTGTATGGAGAATTCACCTATGAGGTCTTTGGCTTCTGTTTGGACATGGGCACAAGTTCAGTCAGCTTGTGCATTCCCTATGTCCTCCTTGCTCTTAAGTCCTATCTGTTCTACCTGTGTTGTAGCAGAGACCCTGGTAAGCAAATGAAGACTTGTCCCATTTTCATTACTAAAAAAAATCAAATACATTCAGTTTGACTTTCCTTTTGAAGGCACACTGACAAAGGCAAACCATACTACACAACTGAAGGTCTACCAGTATGATGAAAAACTGTTCCAGCAGGGAGTCAGGTGTTCAACCTGTCAGCTGGTCAAACCTGCCCGATCCAAACACTGTAGTAAGTGTTTGTTAATCCTTCATTTGAACTTCAGAACATGCACTATAAAAATTATCATAATTTTAACATTAAAAAAATACTAATTATCTGCAACAGTAAAAAAACCTGTTAATTGGTGAACGGTAAGTTCCCTCACTATAAACTCTAATAGATCTAGCTGGACATTTCATGTAATTTTACAGCAAAGTACTGTTAATAGAGTGCAACAGTTGGGTTCTGGAAGTAAAAACCCCATTAATTTTCTCCATAAGGAAATTTTGAACGATAACTAATAAACCTTTAAAGAAGACCTACTGTGAGCTACAAAGTAGTTAATCCATGGTATTTGCTTCTGCTGAAGCTGTCAGCCCACATTATACACTCTCAAAATATTGAAATGTTTGTATTTTGCATTAAACAAAATATATTTTTATAAAAAAATGTATACATTTATACAACATTTGTAAATGTGCAGTTTTATATTTCGATTTGATATGCTGTTCGCAATGCTTTATGGGATTGTAGGACTTTCCCTCACTAAAACCGTTAAGAACAAAGTTTCATACCTTTGTCTTTTTGTCCGATTTTCAAAAACTTTTTTGCTTCAAATCAATGTTCCAAAAAAATACTTCCAGAACCAGCGCCACTGAAAAAGGGGGAGGGCACTTTTGCACTCTATTGTACAGTTTTTTTAAAGTGAAAAAGAGTTTTACTGTAAATTTAAGTTAAATCCATAAAACTCAAAACATTTCTACCATATTTTATACAGTAAATTTCTAGTATCCTAATACTAATGTTTAGCTAATAGCTAGGAATAGTTAGAAAACGGCTATTATTAACCCCATTTTATCTCTCATAAACTAATTTAAAGGAATTTTCGGCATTAAATACAAGTTAAGTGGTATCACAAAATAATTTCCCTTGTCCCTCAGTTTAAAAAGAAACAAAACATAAAAGTTATAAGCAAACAAACTTGTTGTTATTAATGGCCCAATATACTGTCATTGTAAGTGGCATTTCTCTATTACTGTTTAAAATTTTACTTTGTATTCAACATTATTCCACAAATGCTGTTGATATCATTTGTACAGGGGTTTGCAATCGATGTGTCCAGAGATTCGACCATCATTGTGTGTGGGTGAATAACTGCATCGGTGCCCAGAACATCAGATACTTCCTGCTGTACCTCCTGAGTGTGTGTGTCATGGCAGGTGATATTGCAGTCCTTACAGCAGACATGTTGCTCCAAACTGTTTTGCGAACTGGACTCCTGCACGCTCACTACATTGACGAGCAGGGTGAGCAACAGCACGCTGGACCGCTCTTTATCATCCAGGTAATAATAACTTACCAAAATTACTAATAAATGTGCTGTGGTACATAGATTATCTCTCTAATAAATCTATTTTACTATTGCATTCATGGTACAGCATCTCTTTCTGACGTTTCCACGGATTGTCTTCATGCTGGGCTTCCTGGTGTTTGTCTTTTTCCTCTTGGCGGGTTATTCCATGTTTCACATGTATTTGGCTTTGATAAATCAAACCTCCAATGAGTGGTTTAAAGGAAAAGGTCACAACTGCCAGCATTGCCATCCGCACACTGGACACAACTGCCAGACCTCATACAATCCATTTAGAGGTTTCTATCACAGAGGAATCCTCAAAAATCTTGGGGAAATCTTTTGGCCGTTATGTCCTGTTCAGAAAAAAGAAAATTAGAGAAACTGTTGTTGTTGTTAACAGTGTGTTTGTACTAAACTCTGTATTTTATTTTTGGTAAATGGAATTTTTAAATAAATTCTTTCTCAGCTTTATGTATTATTGGTACCCCTTTTTCTTTTTTGTTTTCTCTGACTTATTTTTTTATAAGAATGTTCATGTAGTTTCACATTTGTTATATATATATATATATATACATATACATATACACATAAACTTGCAGTACTCTCAAAATAGATGCCATATTTAACTTTAAAATGAGGCTGTCAAGGATAGGCATACAGTCCATTCAACAGTCCAACTGTCTTACAGTCATATGTAATGTCTAATTTGTATAAACATGTGTTTCAGTGTTTTTGTTTTGAGAATTTGAAACATTTCTGGAGGAACAAAACAAATTATGTG
Organism: Anabarilius grahami; assembly: GCA_003731715.1. Taxonomy (NCBI): domain Eukaryota; kingdom Metazoa; phylum Chordata; class Actinopteri; order Cypriniformes; family Xenocyprididae; genus Anabarilius; species Anabarilius grahami. The sequence goes on from RJVU01018281.1 coordinate 3,328,893, forward strand.
CCACAAGAACTTGGTGCTGTTTTTCTGGCAGCAAAATCCGTGATCAGATCTTTGAAATAAAGCTTTCTTGATACCTTATTGCTTGACAAGACGATTTAATCTGTCTTGACACTTTGTTAAGAGGTAGTTCTTTACTATTTAGCTTATACTAAAGGCTGTCTTTCCATTTCTCTATTGATAAAGATTAACCACGTTTTAAAAAAGCTACACTACATTAATGTGCTTTTGCTTAATGAACTCAAATAACATAATTCTTCTCTGTCTTTAGCACCTTGCAACATTTAAGAGTGCCAATTTTAAAATGTATTAAATGACAAGGTTTATTGTTCTTCATGAGTGACCATCACAACCTTGATTCACTCTGAACCTCCGGTGTCAAATAGCCTATTTGAAATGTAAATAGTACAAATAAAGAGTGGAATTCATGCACATGTCTGTGGAGGACTAGGAATGACACTTAAAAAATAAAATAAAGGAATAAATTATCGATTTAATTCAAACATAAAAAATGGAAATCACTTTTATATTGACAAATCAATAGACCTATTAAAAACTGTTTATTTTATTAATGTTTTAAAATATAGGTAGCCTAAATATAATATTAAAATAATTTTAATCCTTATTAAAATAAAACCTTAATGTCTATCTATTGTCCCATTTAGCCACTTATTCGCAACTGCCTTAAAGGAACACTCCACGTTTTTTGAAAATAGGCTCATTTTCCAACTCCCCTAGAGTTAAACAGTTGAGTTTTACCGTTTTCGAATCCATTCAGCCGATCTCCGGGTCTGGCGGTACCACTTTTAGCATAGCTTAGCATAGTTCATTGAATCTGATGAGACCAGTAGCATCTCGCTCAAAAATGACAAAAGAGTTTCGATATTTTTCCTATTTAAAACTTGACTCTTCTATAGTTACATCGTGTACTAAGACCGACGGAAAATGAAAAGTTGCGATTTTCTAGGCTGATATGGCTATTCCAGCGTAATAATCAAGGAACTTTGCTGCCGTACCAGGTGCAGCAGACGCAATGATATTATGCAGCGCCTCTTACAAATGTCTCCATGGTTGCAAGGCACGCTCCCTGTGCAAGCAGGGGGTCACAGGCGCTGCGTAATATCATTGCGCCTTCTGCACCCATGGTACGGCAGCAAAGTTCCTTGATTATTACGCCGGAATGATTTCAAAACACTGCTTCGGAGCTTTACGAATCGAATCAGTGATTCAGAGCGCCAAAGTCACGTGATTTTTAGCAGTTTAGCTGTTTGATAGGAGATCCGAATCACTGATTCGATTCGTAAAGCTCCGAAGCAGTGTTTTGAAATCGGCCCATCACTATATTGTTGAATAAAGTAGTTATTTTGTTTTTTTGGCGCACAAAAAGTATTCTCGTCACTTTATAATATTAAGGTAGAACCACTGAACTCACATGAACTGTTTTAAATATGTTTTAAGTACCTTAATGGATCTTGAAAGAGGAAGTACCATTGCTGTGAATTCAGGCCTCACTGAGCCATTGGATTTAATCAGAATATCTTAATTTGTGTTCCAAAGATGAACGAAGGTCTTACGGGTGTAGAACGACATGCGGGTGAGTAATAAATTACATTATTTTCATTTTTGGCTGAACTAACCCTTTATTCTGACATGCCATTTTATTCGGTACACTGGCCCTTTAAACCGGTGCGGAAGTGCCTTCCTAGTATGAGACGTCACGTAAAGTGTCATTGACAAACGAATGAATCACTTGCACAAGGTACTCGTCCCGTTCAGTTGCCGCAACTACTAAAATTGTCATTCTCTATCATCTGGCCTAAGCTGATCTCGGTCTAGTCAGCGGACTATTTGTATATCAAATGTTATTTTAGGACGGACCGAGGACAAGAAAGAAGCTCAGGACGAGACGAGAGTAACTTGAGGAATGGCTGCATCTAAGTGTACGAGACTGAGCAGTGCGCTGAGCAGACAGTTACTGGACTCGGTGGACAGTGTGCTGTTTGACTGCGATGGAGTGATATGGCGAGGGGACCAGGCCGTCCCCGGAGCACCTGAGGTTATCAATTCATTGAAGAAAAATGGAAAGCGGGTGTTTTTTGTCACGAACAACAGCACGAAAACCAGAAAAATGTACGCGGATAAATTAGCCAAGCTCGGTTTCAATGCCACCGCGGACGAGGTGTTCGGGACTGCGTACTGCTCGGCGATGTACCTCAAAAATGTGTGTAAACTCGACGGAAAAGTCTATTTAATTGGGAGCAATGCGATGAGGCAGGAGCTCGAGGAGGTGGGAATCCAGCCAGTCGGTGTGGGGCCTGACCCCATCTCCGGAGTTCAAATCGACTGGGCGAATGTTCCTCTCGATAAGGAGGTCCAAGCTGTACTCGTCGGATTTGATGAGCATTTCAGTTACATGAAGCTCAACAGAGCTCTGCAGTACTTGTGTAACCTCGACTGTCAGTTCGTGGGAACTAACACGGACACGAGGCTGCCTCTGGAGGGAGGCAAAGCTGTCCCGGGTAAGCAAATATGAATGACATCACAATATGAATTACCTAAATGTCGTGTTATAACAACGACCTTGTCTTCTGCTTATCTACAGGCACAGGGTGCCTCCTAAGGGCGGTAGAGACCGCTGCACAACGCCAAGCTCAAGTAGTGGGAAAACCCAGCAACTTCATGTTCGAGTGTGTGGCCAGCCAGTTTGATCTGGACCCTCAGAGGTGTCTGATGGTCGGAGATAGACTGGACACGGACATCATGCTAGGTTCAAACTGCGGCCTGAAGACCCTGCTGACCCTTACAGGAGTTTCTACTGTTGCTGAAGCCGAGGCAAACCAGAAGAGCGAATGCCCACATCGGCAAAAAATGGTTCCTGACTACTATGTAGACAGCATTGCTGATATTTTACCTGCACTACAGGCATAGTCAGAATTTACTTGAGATTTACCCACTTTATTAGAGAATATTTATCAATATATGGGTATCAGTATGGAACAAAATAATCTATTTTAATATTACAGTTAATCTAAATGAGTCTTTTTTGTTGTTGTTTTAAACAAATATGCAGTATAATTTACTATCAAGGCTTCATTTCAAACTAGCCTACCTCTTTTTTGAATATCCCACTGTTTTAAAAAGTAATATAAGGGCTATAAGTTTTTATTTCAGTGTTTTTGTTTGTTTTATTGTTTTTATTTTGTCAAAAAATGTAAAAATGTCTAATAATTTGTGAAATTTGTTGTGTTTTCTAGTTAGTAACACTCGGGTACTACACAAAACAAATGACCCTCGAAATTATGCTGTTTGTTTTTATTTTATCAGATGTACTGCTTCAACTCTGTACTGTTAATTCACTGTACTTGTAACATGAGAGAGAGAATATTATAAATATATTTGCAATTATATTTTGCACTTGACAACTTTGTCATCACTCACTGACCCATCAACCTGGTAGGATTTTACTTCTCACCACGGTTTGAACAAAGTGTTCATCTTACACGATTGATCAAATAAATAAGAATTATTCATGAAAAGTGTACTTTTTTCTTCTTCGTTATAATGTACTTAAAGGGGTATTTCTCCCAAAAATGATTTTTTTTTTTGATAATTTACTCACCCTCACATAGTTTCAAACCTTCTGAGGAGCATAATAAAAGATGATATAAGAAATTTTATTTTGAAACCTTTCGGTTACCATCATTCTTCAAAATGTCTTATTTTGTGTTCCAAAAAAAAAACAATGTATAGGTTCGGAACGACTTTGAGGGTGAGTAAAGGATGACAGAATTGTCATTTTTGGGTGGACTACCCTTGTAAGTAATGCGATTACTCTTCAATTTTCTCACTAAGGCCACAACTGAAGTTTTTAAAGTCACCTTGGTCAGTCAGCAGCCTAAGGGCAAGGCCAGTCGATGCCTTAAAACTGGCTCTGCGACGAAAAGCCCTGTCCACAGTGCCGATCTACCTGTCCCCTTTGTCTATTGTCTGGTATAGGGGTAGTCAGCCAGTGGGTTGGACTACCTGGTGTGAGGCAAGAGGTGGGGGGCAGAGGATGGCAGAGAGAAGTTAGACACCTATACTGCAAACTCTGCTGGTCAGTCTCAGTCATGAACATTGCCTTATACAGAAAAGAGTAAGACAGGTACCGTGAGGAGAAGTAAAACAGGGCAGAATGGTGAGGTGCTGGAAGCATTCAGAAGCCGCTCTGGAGGACCCACAGTGCATGGTGAGAGTTCATGTGGTTATATTGCTGTTTCTATTAGCAGTAAACATACTTCAGATGATACACTCTTGAAAATAATACTATTGGCATCTATGGTTCCATGAAGAAACTTGGAAACTTTCCATTGCGCAAACATTTTTTATATAGTGGAAAACAGTAAAATGTTTTAAATCTAAAATGGTTCTTTTTAGAACTGTTCATTGAAAGGTTCTTTGGGGAACCCAAAATGGTTATTCAATGGCTTCACTGCAAAACACCCTTTTGGAATTTTTATTTTTAAGAGTGTAGCACAAATATGTCAGTTTGTGTTTTGCTTAGCTCTGTTTTATGTCTTGCTTATGTGTACAAGCCATAAATAGTCTTTAATGTGAATGTGCAGTGGCCTTAAATGTAACTCGGAGGGAGATGAATGTGTGTTTGGATTTTCTAGCACTGTGGTCCCATCAGCTCCTCCAGGGTTCCTCACAAAGTTCTTTGGTGCAGTCTGGCTGCCATGCTGCTCATTGTTATCATTGCTCTCAGTGTGACGGCACATCTAGGTCTTCAGCATAAGACACAAGTAAGAGTCCAAGCATTTCAAAATATGAATATTTACAAGCTTTATTAAAGCACTGAAAACAAACCTTTTTCCACAGTCTTCACTGCAGGTCATCAGAATTCCCGATCACATGGGTGACTTGATCAATCAGTCGGCTCTGATTGACAAGCACAACAATGTAGTGACCTACTCTGTGACTTCCCATGTCAACTACACCTCCACAGTGATTTTTGACATGAGACATGTAAGACTCTTTTCTTTCTGCACAGATTAGGCTTTTCCTGTAAAAGCTCAGTTACATTTCCCTATCTCTCTTCCTCAGGGGTTGGTATGCTATAAACCTGACAACCAGGACAGCTGCTTTCTTCGCCGGATGGAAAGTTTGGATTACGAGAATGTGCAATCTCAACTAAACAAGTCGGAGCAACAGGTAAAGGATTTCTGCTTGTCGAGCATCCTAGTTTTGTGCTATAGACCAAAAGATCTAATGTAACTTGCAATATTACATTCTATTAAATATAGAATATATGTACACACACATATTCAAAAGTTTGGGGTCGGTAAGTTGAATTAAATTGATCAAAAGTGACAGCAAAAACTTTTAGAATGTTTAGAATGCTGTTTTTTAAGCTTTCTATTCATTGAAGAATCCTGAAAAAGACAGTATGACAGTTTCCACAAAAAAATAGGCTTTTTTTCAATATTGATAAGAATAAGAAATGTTTCTTGAGCACCAAATCAGCATATTAGAATGATTTCTGAAGTATCATGTGACTAATGGCTGCTGAAAATTCGGCTTTGCCATCACAGGAATAAATCGAGTCTCTTATTTTAAATGAGAATGAATGAGAATGTCAAATGTGAATTGCTACGGTGCATTTAACCGGATCACATTCTATCGGAAGCAGCAGCTTTAAAGACCCTATATGCCATATAAAACGTAAAGCTGGCTGGCAAATTTACTGACACTTGAACGCAGCTCCACCCCAGTGCTCTCGGATAGATTAGAGAGCTCTTTTGGCTGCTTTCTCCTCCGTGACTCCAGAAAGGGAGTAATGGACCGCACCAGCTCTGGAGGGTTTTAGTGTAGCCGAGTCCGAATTCCACAGACCATCTGATCCACCTTGGCTGGATCGCGTTACAAGATAGGACCACAGGGTGCACAATGGCCACTCTGTTGGCTTTTTCCTCTTATAAGTCACTACTAGAAAGAAAGAGCTCCCGTCCACAAACAGAGCAGAGACCTGTGCTGGACACACTTCTCTCAGCACTTAACAAGGAGATTCATACGCTGGGTTATGATCTGTGCAGAATGGGATGGGCTGTTAAACTGATTAGTATCGCTGACCACTTAAAATCTTGGTCTCAGTTGAGATTTTTGCATCATTGCGTTTGATTAAAGCCATTAGAAAACTTTTTGGAAACTCAATCCATGGTCAATAGCCTTTTGAACAAGATTTCCAATTTTTGGTGCACAATGAGCTATTGAGAAGCATAAACTGCTTGTCGCAGGCTCGCTCAAGCATTACTCCGCTTTAACAAGTGTCTATCTGATCTCTCAGTGGACTAAGTGGTGTAATTACAAATGCCTTTTGTACTAGTGGAAACACTTAAACCCCTCAAGACACAATTATACGTTTAAGAATTATACAGTGCATGAGTTCACATAGGAACAATATGGTGAGTCTGTATCACACCATTAGAGGATAATTTACTCTGCAATGATATACAGTGAGATTTGTGATGATTCTCACAGCTCCGTCAGGTCTGGGTGGTGGGAAATCAGACTGAAAAACACACAGAGTTTTTGGGAGTGCTGCCCAGCAGTCGTGTTGAGGCTTCCACCCTTCAAGAACCTCTTCAGTCCCTCTGTCAGCAGGCCTCTGTGTACTGGACTAGAAGATCTGATGGTAAGATTTATTCATCAAAGAATTTATTCAATCAAAGTATAACAGTGTCCACAATTAGGCAGTTTTGAATAATGTTTCTTAAGCATCAGTACTCTGGGTTCGGGCCAAAATTTCCGAGCTCGGAGCCCTCCCCCCGTACAGCACGGCAAATATGCATAACTCTTACTGTACTTAATTATATGTAAATGTGAACTCATGAAAGCTCTACGACCGAATGTACATGCATGTACAATGGAAGTAAAAGGGGCCAATTTTTTTGGATGATTTAAAAGCAGAAATAAGGCATTTAATTCTAGATATATATGGCTGGTTTCACAGACAAGGCTTAAGCCTAGTCCCAGACTAAAATGCATGTTTTAACTGAAAGCAACTTGTACTGACATATCTTAAAATATATCAGTGCCATTGTTTTGTCTCAAGATGCACACCAGTAATGTTTTTTTCTAAGGAAAGTTTATAAAAGCTACTTAAATGTCTTAATTGAACTAATCCTGACTTAATCTAAGTCCTGTCTGTGAAATCAGGCCATTAAACCTGCATTCTTCTGTTAAAATGTGATAATGATATAACTTTATATGACATAACTTTACACTGAAATCATGTTAAAAGCATATAGTTTATATCTTGTTGCTATACTGCTGAAACAGCGAGTATGTTTACAAATACAAATTCTACAAAAAAGGAGAAATTTTATTTTAGTGGTAATCACTACCATAAATGAGCTAAAATTGTACTGAACCCAGAATATTTCTTTAAATATTAATCTTTAATTTAAATGTTGAAATATAGTATGAATTTTGTAACAAGAGAATGTACAGAAGACATTGCATAAATAGCTAAGAACATGCTGTGTATGTTGCTCTATAAAGAGCACAGTGTGACAGAAACCTAATCCAGTCGTCCAGTGAGATGGAGTTGTGACCTTTTTAGAGTAACAACCAGCAGAGCATGAACAAGGAACAGGACATTGATTATGATTGGCATTGGCACATCTATAGAAATAAGAACCTTGAGATTTCTTTCCTTTTTTTCCCCTGAAGGTCCCGGGAAACAAAGACTTATTTACTTCTGCATCGACATCTGCTTTCCCAGCAACATTTGTGTTTCTGTGTGTTTCTACTACCTGCCAGAGTGAAATTCCACTGACGGTGTACCAGCATACGCCAGGGAAACAAACAAATGTGTTGACGTCGATGAGTGCAACTGGAAAGGCTAAACAAATGCCATATTTAATGCCCATCTGGCAACGAACCATCAGAATCATCTTGTCATGTTATCTGCTAAATCCTTATCTTCATCTTCTCTTGTATTTAGCCCCATTTTTGCAGTGGTTTGAACATGACTTGGCTCAAAGACTCACTCCAGCTCTTGTAACCTGATGCAGACGAGTAATGGAAAACACTGCTGGTCTACAATAAAGCACTATTGTGTTCAGTCACTCATATATTTTAATTCAAGGATTCAGTGATGTCTGGACAATAATCAAAAGCTAAATGTATTCAGATTGTGTTAATGTTACAGTTATTGAAACTTGTTACAAAAACTTCTGGATGCCTACAAATACTGGGTATATGCAACAAAGTATTTGTATCCCACCATACATTTGAATTAGCAACGATAAGGATACAACATTTGGACAGTTTTTTGCTCAGTCTTCATCATCAAAGCCATTGTGGGTTATCATTACTGCAACAAGTCCATTTAATACCATGAGGATGGTTCATAGATGTTGGGTGTTATGATAGCTACAGCTACCATAGCAGAATGAGTTTCTTCGGCATACTATCCAAGCACACTGTCATTGAAGGCCAAACACACCACAGCCTTCTGATGGCCGCTGTACTCCCGTTTGATCTCTCCGGTCTCCACACACCACAGACGTGCCAGGTTATCAGAGGAGGCTGAAAACATACAAACAGGAATGCTTCAAATGATTCCACTGAGAACTACATACAGTTGTGAAAGAAGAATGAAAAAGATATTTTAAAAAATATAATAATAATTTTATTTAGCACTGTCTTGATGTGCAGAGCTCGCACATGAAGTGGGGAAAAAAAATAATGTATATACGCAAGCAAGTTTTACTAATTTGTTTCCTCGTTTTAGGGAAATCATGCGCATGATATAATAATTTGTTTCCTCATTTTAAGGAAATTGTGCGCCTGATACAATAATCTGTTCCCTCATTTTACTAAATCATGGCCAAATTGCAATAATTCATTCCCTTGTTTTAGTTAAATAAAAATGAGGGAATGAAATTGCATAAAATCCTTAGAGTAGTTTTAAAAGTTAGTCATCTAATTTTTTTCTTCAAAACTGGTCCTAGTCTTTTACATAAAATGGTCAACATGGTGGCTAAGTGCAACTGGCCCCAGGTTTTCTATGTTCTTTGGTTTGAGTTCACCTTACAGTGGCTCAATGATGCTAAGATCCAGTTTTCTCACTTAGGACAGTTGAGGGACTCATACACATCTATTACAAAAGGCTGCCAGAAGTTATGTATGCTCAAGGAGGCAACAAACAATAAGAAAGAGGAAGTAAACTTCTGAACAGAATAATTTCCATAAAGTATTTTTTATCTTGTGGAATATAATTTATGGCAGAATACAACAACAACAACCCAACAAATACAAAAAACACCAACAACAACCCAAACCAAAATAATCTCTTACGCTGTGTCTACACCAGACACGAACGGCATGATGCGTCAAAAGCCATTATAATCAGTACCGATGCTGTCACTGGATGCGGTGCGGCACAACACAACAAATTCCCAACAGTAAAATGACGCATGATGTAAAATGATTTTGACGTACTTCAAGCTCTCGCACTACTTCTGACACAAAGAACAAATGGATTTGCAACAGTTGCTTTGTCACGTCTAGTGTAGACAGCCTCAAGCTGTTGTGGCACAGCCACTTTTAAAAAGAATAAAAAGAACATCTAAAAGATTGGGACCCACTTTATATTAAGTGTCTTTAACTACTTTGTACTAACATTTAAATTAATAGTTTGATACAATGCACTTATTGTGTACAAACATGTTTTTACATTGTACTTATATTTTAAAAAATACCTGCATGTAATTAAATCTGTAACTACACTGTTGATCCTTCCCTTACCCCAACACCCTTAAACCTAACCATACCACAAAACCTTTATTAACTCCATGGGTTAAGATTTGGTTTAGGGGTAGTTTAAGGATCAGTACCTAGTTATTACATAGTATGTATATGCAGAACAAGACTGTAAAATTAAGCGCTACCACCAAACCTGTCCCTAACCTTACCCATATCCCACCTCAATAGCAGCAAAAGTGTTTTGCAATACGATATGAACACAATAAGTTCATTGTACCTAACATTTTTTTTTTTTTTTTTTACGTAAGTACATAGAGGTTAAAGACACCTAATATAAAGTGGGACCAAAGATTCTACAATGAATATGTAAACTTATGAGCTTCTCATATTAGTAAAACACTATATGTATGTTGATGAGAGCCCTGTGTTCACCTGTAACTATGTACTGTGAATCTCCAGAGAAGGCACAATCCCACATCCAACCTCGGGACGTCTCTCCAGGGTTGTTACTCTTAATACTCAACTCTGTCATTAGAGAAAAGTTGGAGGTTCTCCAAATTTTACAGGTCTGGTCAGCAGAGCATGTGGCCAGTAATCTAGTAAAGAGATGACAAAATGATGAATTGATTTGTATAATAGTTGTAAACAAGAATCAACTATTTTATTTTTTCACAGTTTTCCCATTGTTCCCCAGATTAGTGTTTTGCAAGACACTCACGTGGAGTCTGGGCTGAATTTGCAGCGTAATGAGTAGCGTTTGTGGGCAGGGATCTTGGTCTTGGGTATGAGTTGTGTCACCTCATCACCTATTCCTCCAGCCAAATTCCACACATAACAGTTGCCCTACAGTGAAAGACAAATAAACCAAATCTGACCAACCTCAACTAAATGGTTCAGATATAATATGAAAATATGCAGTACACATTAGCACAACTTAATTAGCAATGTGGCAATATTGAAGATTTAAAGTGTTAGTTCCCCCAAAAATGTTAATTCTTTCAAGGGTTCCTCCATTAATTGTATATTCACCCAAAACTCTGGCAGTTCTAAAGCAATCATATGGATTTCTTTTACGATCTCTTTATAAACGTTTTAAAGAATCAGAGTTTTGAGTGAATAGACATTCAATGGAGGGGTAGAAATCTTTATTGGTGTTCCAAATATGAACAAAAGTCTTAGAAAAGAAAGAATAAAGAATTTTCATTTTTTGGCTGAACTATCCCTTTAAGGACTGTTATTGGTTACTGACCGAGCTGTTGACTGCAGCCATATAACTGGCATCAGGATCGATATGGACTGAATTGACAGACACATCTGGCTCTGGGATGAGCTGTTCATTGTGGTCTGTTTTCAAATCCCAAATATGGATAACGCCACTTTGGTCCCCAACGATTAATTCAGCCTAAAGCAAATACATTTAGAGAAAATGTACTTGATTGTTCGAATGGTTTTATTGTGAGCATCAGTAGCAGATAACGAAATATTATCCAACTGACCTGATTGGGATGAAGACACACACAATTAATAGGTGCATTGACTTGAAATATTCTTTGGCACTGTAGGTTCCTTGACCTGAATGAAAACAGTACTTAAGTAACACTTAAAACATCTCTAAACAGACTTTATGCATACAGCAGAAAGCTTTCGCAACCTTAGGTCCCAGATGCGAGCCATGCAGTCTTCTCCACCCGTGTACATCCACCGACCATCCTCGTGAAAGCCGACAGACGTGATGTTCTTGCTGACACCGTCGTAATTGATCACAGGGTTTGGATTATTTGAGTTTAAGTCATACATGCGTATGTGTTGATAACCTGAAATGCAAGAATAAAAGTACAGTGTGAAAGCTACACAGGTATAGGAACAAAAGAAAAAAAAAAAAAAATAGGTTGCACTAGTTATAGCTTTATAATTAATGAGGCTCATGCTGAACTTACCAGCAGCAGCAATCATGCTTCTATCAGGTGTTACTTCAAGGGAATTTACCTGCTGGTGTTTGAGTTAAGCATCTTTAAAATATTTTGTTTAGATTTTTTTTTTTAATTAAAAAAAAAGAAAAAGAAAAAAAGAGTACAGAAATACTATACTTTAAGAGCAAGTGGAATTTAATGTTTTAATACACTTAATCGCAGGTTATTTGCAATTAAATGAAAATGTTATATATTTTAAATGTATTAAATGCAATTAGTTTTTACAATGTTTGACCCATTTAAGTAGGACTTAAGTACATTTTTATATGTAATTTCATAATTACATCTACTGACTTTCAAATATGGTTAAAGTGTATGGTAACACTTTATTTTACAGTGTCATTGTTACACATTACATGTAGTTACTGTAGTAATAACTATAAATTATGCATAATTACATGCAATTAACTATAAACCAAACCCTCATCCTGACACTAACTCTATAGTAAGTACATGTAGTTAATTATTATTACTTCAATGTATAATTACACTGTAATACTGACACCTTAAAATAAAGTGTAACCAAGTGTACTTCTGAATGTACTGACAGGCATTTATGATAACTAAAATACACTTGTATTATATATGGAAATAAACTGTTATTTCTATTGAAACTTGTATGTCATCTATTTAAATATATTTGTAATGATGAAGTTGCAATTCAGTACATTTAAATTACATTATACTACCGAATAACACACTTTACGTGCTGTTCGTCAACTCTTTAAAATAATTGTAAAGCACAACAAAAGATTATTAAAACATAACGCTTCAAAATGCACTTTAAAGGAAATCTTTGATTACACTATTTTATGGTGACTTTGTTACCATGTAATTATACTAAGTAGTTATATAATTACATAAAAGTATTATATAAGTAGTGTAAGTAGGCTAATATTAATTAACATGTTTTTACTGAAGGGGTGTGGTTAGGAATAAGTTTGGGTTATGTTAGTTACATGTAATTATGCATAATTTACTGTTAATACTACAGTAAGTACATGTAACAAGGACACAAAAAGTGTAACCAAAACTTCTAATTTGACATTAATACAAAGTGCACTTTTTAAAAGTGTACTTAAGTCTGTTAATAACCATAGTCATGGAATTGTACTTTCTTAAAGTATTTCAGAAATATTATATTATCTACAAGTACATTTATTTTTTTTACAATTTTGAAGTACACAACAATTGTACATACAATATAATTAAGCGCACTTCTTTTTCACAGCTGAAGGTCATGGCTATGTATCTGCGAGGCAAAGCTCTTGTTCGTGAAGGATACAGAGTCCTGGTGCTGGACGGTTCTTGTGCAGATGCCACTGTGAGCCTGCCAGAATCTGACGGTGTGATCATAACCAGCAGTGGCGAGAATCACCGGATCACTGCCGACGGTGCCTTGATTCACATTCATGATGAATTCAATCCAGACCTAACGACAGCTTCGCAGGAGAATAACTTGTTTTAGCTGTGGCTGTTGAAACTTCATGAATGTACCTCGATGCGTTTTAATGTACTTTTTTCTGTAAATCGTTTGTGTTGGCAACAAGAGAGAATAAACCGTTGCGATAGCTTACATTTTTTAGGGTGCTAAAATGCTCTGAAAGATACAACTGGACAAAAAAAAACCTTGTTCTTACCTGAGTGCGAATAATGCACGAGGAATCCGATTAGATAAATGTAAAACTATGGTCTCAACAGCGAAATGAACATTATTTACAAATGTCAAACCTAAGCGGCGCTCCATCCAAAACCGCCCTCACAGAAACAAATGTTTAATAAAAGGTTCCGAGGCAGCAGTGTTCAGTATTCATTGGTTTTATTTGTTAAAGCAGTTAAACAACATTTGTTTGAAACAAACATACATAAATCAAGTTAATTAATTCAGAGACCAGTTGAAATCAAAGTTGACAATACAATGAAATCAAATGCAACATTGGAACAAAATGTCAAAAAATACATATATTAGTCACTACATATGCATTTGAACCAAAGTAAATTTAGTACAAGTTGGCCTATAGTTTATTTGTTTCACATGAGGAACCATCCTGTGTTGCAAAACAACATTAAACCACAAAGGATGCAAGGCTTTGCTTCACTTCAACAGGGTCAGCGATTGCACATGACAAAATTCTTGCCCTCATTCCACTTCTGCTTCTAGGAGATGGAAGAACCTACAATTTAAAAAGAAGATTAAATTACACCCTTAAATATTCAATATTCAGAAGAAGTGGCAACATGATTAACCTTTAGATAAATTTTGCATCTCTCCAGAAGGAACTTCCACTGCAGAGTTGTCCTCTGAGACTCCGACAAGCACAAAAAAGCTTCTGTCTGTCAAGAAAAATATTTTACTTTTATTCTCTACAGTACATACAGACAAACTATTTATATATACATATATATAATGTAAGTATTAGATGTAATCACTTTATAGCCCAGGGTTTTCTCAGCCACTGTGCCTGCCAAGTTGCACGACTGCAGTGTCCCAGTGTGATCACTGACGTCCAGCAGCAGATCAAAGCCTTCGGTAGCCTGGAGCAGTTGCCCTTGATTTGGACAGGCATCATTGGAACATGTCTGGATCTCCTCATTGATTCGAAATTTGCATTTGGCACTAGTGGAGAAATTATTTATTAAAACTCAGGCTTGTGAACAATAGGTCATTGTACAAAACTGTCAAAGCACTGCACACTTACCATTTCTTGCGTATGACTTTGGAGATGGAGGAACTTAGATCAAGAGTTGTGATGAATCCATATATTATGCAATGAAAGACATCAGCATGTTCTTGACTTCTGGCTTTAAGTTGGTTGACAGTCAGAACATCACTAATGGAATCCACTGAGAAATATGTAAGGATACAGTTTTACTGTGTGTTACTCTATGAGCTACACTACACATACTACATTGTTAATGTAGAGGTCTAGATGTATATAGATCAAATGACTTACATGGCACATCATCACCTGAGAGGATGTCTTGGTCATCCAGTCCTCCGGCTTCTAACAGTTCCCTTATAAACGTGTACAGCCGGTTGGCTTCCGCTGTATCTAGAATGCAATTGAAAGAATTTAAGGATTTTATCGATAATGTCCGACTGTTAAAATATTTCAATTGTACGTTTTTAAATAGATTCTTTAATCTAGCATGTCACATCACTACCAGGGTTGACGGTAATGATTGTTTTTGAGGTCGCTGTTGCTATCATACAATTACGAAAAGTGTCAAAGGTGATGCGAGCATCTGCAATAAACAGCACTGAGAAAAAAAAAAGCACAATTAATTAAATTCACCACATATTATCAATTGCAATTGAAAAATAAACAGACAAATAAACATATTACCAAAACAGACAAATAAACATATTACCTGTTTCTCTTTGTGTAAGTGTTTGCACCAGGCGAATAGTCTCTTTATCCCAACTGGATGAAAAAAGTAATGAAATCACTTTGTGTTGTTGTTTGTTTTTAAAATCATACTGAATTAATGAAATTTTACTCACCACACTAATGGAAATGATTTCCCAGTGTCATCAAAGAGCTTTAATTCTAGCCTCTGTCCTTTGCGTCCATCAGATTTTGTAAAGAATTTCTCCTCTCCAACCTTTGGATAACAAAATCTTAATCACTAAAAAGGATCTGTGCATCTGCAGGGTGAAAAATTGAGGAGGGCTGGCAGTATATTGTTGGAATCTAACCGATTGCACAGCTGCTAGAATGTTAATAATGTGTCCATCCAGACTCTGTCCATTTGCAGTAATATCTCCCAATGAATAGAAGTCTCTTGGGTCTTTAATTGGCATGTGGAATAGCGGCAGAATCCTGGCCTCGGTTTCTAAATCTGAGCATATCCTAATGCTTGAGTGAGTCTCTGTTACCAACAGCCTGTAGGTACTGAGATGAAATATGTTCTTACAAATACAGTATCATACTGAATATTTATCAGTTAGAAGTGATTTTTCATTGTTCTTTTATCTATTTTTTACCTGGGTGTTGAAGGGCAAAATCTTTCTTCTTTCTCATAGTCTTTGGTCACAACGAGGGGATTTTCAATTATAACTAAAACAGAAGATGCTAGTTTTGCTCACAATTTTAGTTCAATGTAGTTTTTTTTATTAGAAGTGTTTTTGTATTGCATATTAGAATTTAGTTTTGTTAACACAAGGAAGTTACTACTACTAAATCTCACCACAATCCCCAATCTGAAAGCGACTGCTCAGTCCTTGGACATATTCCCCATTTCCCCATGCAGACACATTGATAAAATGTTCTGGTGAATCTTTTATGGTGAAGCTGAATGTGAACCTTTCAGAGCCAACATCTGAAATAAAAAGAAAATAATGTTAAAAAATTAATTAAAATGGAAACAGAAAATATGTCATGGTAACCCACTTTTCCGGTCTGGAAATCCTCTTGAATCGGTTTTCCCAATTATTACTCCAACCACCTTCTGGAAAATGAACAAAAAGGCCTAATTTTTCGTATTTAAAACATATTCCTTACAGGCATTAAAAGGCCAATTTTGTTAAAAGCACTTATTCATTGAAATTAAGATATCACCATAACCAGGCACTCAAGGATACGCCTTCTGGTATTTGCCTGCATAAGTTCTCACCGAGTGTGTGATGTTTATGTTTAGGTCACATATTGGCACGTACATTTGTACTGGAGCGTACGCCATTTTCATCTCTGTAAACATTTACACAACGGAAAAACACTAATTGCTAAATAATTCCAATAATATCCAACTAGCAAATGAGTTATCAAAAAAGCTAGCAACATTCCTATCGACCCGACGAACTAACGCTGAGGTAAAAGTTTCGCTGCTAATTGTTACTTCATTTGTAACCTATATGACTCGATATATAATTCAAAAACTCATTAAATAATTATTAATCAACTTGTTATTATTCGTTAAGCTTAACAATCATTAGTAACCACTGTGGGAAATCTCACTCTTCTTACAAAGACAACGGCACTCGGAGAATGAAGCAACTGACGGGTCTCTCTCGAGCTGATGAAAAGAGCGGGAGCGACGTCATTCAGTTTGGCGGTTCAAGACATGATGTCTTTAAAAAACAAACATAAACATAATTGCTTTTGATACATATTTTAATAACGGAAAACAAAATAAAAAACAGTTTCGATGTACTATGAACAATTTCAATAAATTATGTCTTTATGACACAGACAATAATAAAGAAACACATTCATGCAGGATTCAATAAAAATGAAGCCTATATATATATATATATATATATATGGGTCAATGACGTGACAGGTATATTTTTTTGTCCAAAGGCCTTAATAATAATAAAAAACAAAGCTATGACATCCAAAATATGTAACATAGTACAACTAGATCTCTTTTATTGAATCCAACAGGTTTTAATTATATTTTAAAGGTATTTTAAAGATTCTTAAGTGTCCAAAGGCCAATAAAGCCATTTCATTTGTTTTTAAAATATTTAAAATGTAATAAATGTATATATTTTTTTATTCTGGCATAATTTTATGTCATGTATCAACATAGCGCAAAATGGTATTTCAAATTATATGTAGAAGTCGTTGCTTTATTATGAGAAAGAATGTCTAGAAAAATGAATTTCATTGATGTCATTCGGAGTAACCAATATAAAAGGG
This sequence comes from Anabarilius grahami, assembly GCA_003731715.1. Lineage (NCBI taxonomy): Eukaryota > Metazoa > Chordata > Actinopteri > Cypriniformes > Xenocyprididae > Anabarilius > Anabarilius grahami. Next base: position 3,346,258 of record RJVU01018281.1, read on the forward strand.
CAAGCTAACTAGATAGCAACATATCGTCATTCGGTATAACCAAAAAGTGTCATTCGGTAAAACCGAAATTTTGGTTGAAAGGAATGACTTTTTTGGTGATAAAATTTTGTCCATCTTGTAAAGAATGACAAAATCAGTGTTGATTGATTATAAAAACCACAGTCTCATTGTTAACACTTAATACAACTTCTAAATTAATTTTATCTCCATTATGTTTTTTTACACTTTTAAAAACCTTATTCGTCAACAACCCATATATATATACACACACACACACACACACACACACGAGTGGTGTGCATTGGTGTTCTGAAATGAGGAGGCAAAGTTTTTGTTATATAAATCAAATGTAAATTCATGTCTCAGTTACACTTAATATTGTCACACTTTTCTGGTTAAATAAACATTACTTACACTATCAAAAAAAGAAGAAAGAAAGAAACCAAATACAATTCTATTTTGTATTTCTATATTAAAACCAAGAATAAATGTCATCAAGTTAGTGTTAAGTAATTTTTACATACATTCCAAAATAATAACTCAAGGCAGTAACAATTTACACAATATATTTTATTTGTGAACTGATGTTCAGTTGTTGTTTTTAATAGTCATCTTATTTTGGGTTCATCAATCAAAACTCAGTAAACACTGGTCAGACACAGACATGTACCTTTAATTTCACCAAGCTGATTGCTCACTAAAACAAAACCCAGTCATCATGTTTTCAGGCCATTTCAAGTTTGGTTTTGACATGAAAAAGCGGTGATATCTGTGGTTAAGTTGTTTACTTACTTTTCAATTAGTCTTCCCATTAACGGCATCATCTATTAATTCAGGGGCCGTTTACATTATATATAAATTAATAATGTTATTATAATGTTAAAAGTATTGTTATAATAATATTGATAATAGGCCTAATAATCTCAATGATTTGAGACATTTTGACATTTCACATCAGCAATATTCCAGACTGGTTTTATCAGTAAGTAATTTCATTCATTCAGGAGCAATCTTGCACATGTTCGCATTAGCTTATGCAGACTAGTATAAAAATATATCATCTACTTTAGTCTCTGTGGTGTCCCGGACGGTCATAATATATCTGTGAACAGGACCTCCAATAGGGGGCTTTTCCTTGTCCACTTCATGAGCTGAACATCTGGTTACCAGTGTGCAATCAACAGCAGCCGCATCAGCATGGACAATCACCTCGCTTAGTGTTTATCAACCTTGTCTGATGGGGGAAAAAAGTTTGAGGATGAATTCAAGTGGTCACTTAGTTATTTTATGTAAGTATAAAGCCATATGATACTGCTATATTATACAGAAAATGACATGTGCTTGTGGTGGTGACTTACCTTTTGGGACAAACTTAAGCGAGTGACTGAATATTCAAAAACGTGATAAGCCCTCCTCCGGCCCATCATTCAGAAACTCGTGGCCTAGTCCATTACCACACTTACCACACAGAACCTGCACATGCATGTAAAAATATATAAACACATATGAACATATTTGTGGTCTTTAAATATTAACTGATGTTTCTGAATCTGATTTTGACCTTGTAGGCTGTTAATGACTCCATCATTTTTGTTACACTGTCTTCTCGGATAGTCTCTGTGAAGGCAGGCCAGGGGGTGGAATGGGCATATTTGGATCTGCTTGAAAAGAGTGGATGTCCACATTGGGAACAAGCATATATACCTGCAGAGAACAATAAATCAGGAAAATGTTCTTTTTAAATTAACATAATACACACATTTTGTTTTCTTAGATATAGAACAGTAAAACAAAGTTGTTGAGCGACTGTCGCTACGTAGTTCATGCAATTTCTAAACAGTTACATCATAATCTTTCTAGAGGAAAAGCAAGCAGGTTGTGGAGAGTAACGTTAGCCTAAATAATGAATCAGAAACCTTACTTACCGGGCTTGAAATGATCTTTATAAAACTCCTTCCCGAAAAATGAACAAAATGACATTGTTTTCCAGAGATTTACAGATATATCAAACAGCGTATTTTGTGTGCAGATCAAGTATGAGGACAAGCTGGGAAACTGACGATAATGTTCCGGTCACGTGACCCTTACAAAACTGCTGGGTTGCACTTTCCTCAAAGGACCATTAGGTGTCAGTGCAGATCAACCGAACACTCATATCTACGTGGTAAATGCTTGATATAATAATATCTTAATCAAAACAGGTACAAATGATACTTTATTAAATTAAAATTATTCAGTTTGATGACTAATTAAATCAATTAATAATAAAAAGTTTTTTATAGCCCTATGCTACGAAATGGAATGGGATTGCAATCTTAAAAAATAAAGTAAAATGATGCAATAGGCTACAGTGGGGTCCAAAATCGGAGACCCCCAAGTGAAAATGCAAGTATTTTGCATTTACATAATTTACAAATAACTTTTTTAATTAACATTTTACATACATAAAAGAAATGTTAAGACTTATTTGTGTACTATATGTTTGATATAATATTTTAATTAATACAGGTATTAATTAGAATTTTTTATATCAATTAATAATAAAGTAATTTTCATTGTAGGCTAAATAATGAATGGTATGAAAAGTTGCATGAAAAGTCCTTTTAAAAAAATGAAATTACAGTATTTACAGTAAAATACAGGGGTCCAAAATGAAAGTACAGTATAGGGTTCTTGTGGTTGAAGACCACAAGTGAAAAGATGTTCTGAGACCTAGAAATAATAAAGAATGATAAATATTTCTTGCTCATATTACATATATTTTTTTCTTATTTGCTTATATTCAAAATCTTAAAACTTATCAGTACCAAAACATACTAATTGAAATGATTGAAATTGAGTAGAATTAGCAAATTTTAGCAACATTGTGCCATTGTTGATGTAATAATTTGCATCCACAAAGCTTGAGCTTGAAGAACATTTAATAAATTGTTCAGATGATGTGTTCAAAAGGGAGAAAAAAGAAAGAAAGAAAAACATTCTCGACTCTCAGTCTTAAAAGTCTTTGCTGCATATACCCAGATGTTTAAAAGGTTTTTCTTATTCATATTTGCAGTAGTGTTTAAGTAACTCCGGAAGTTCCAACCAGTCCAAAGCCATTCTGTGAATGATGTGTTTCTGAATTGTCTTTCTGCAGAGTGTCTGCAATGAAGCAACTAAAACACAGGGGCAGAGAGAGGAATCATTATAATCTGTCACAATGTGAGTCATATAATAATATCAAATCATATTAGCAAGTAAAAATGAAACTTACAGCCATATTCCACCTGGACAATCTGAACACATTTAGTAGCTGCAAATACATCCACAACAGCATACAACGGCTTATTGGTGGGGATCCTCTTGGCAGAGGCTCCCATATCTTCACCATTGATGATAATGTGCATGTCGCCATACCCTTGTCCCTTAGGTACATAGACAACCCCTATCCGACTGCGGCGGGCAGTAGGGGGTAAAGCATTGGTTTTGTACAGATCATCCAGGATGTGACTGTACCTCCCGGGTCGACTGCGTCCCACCAACTTGTCTTTGGGTATGCCCATGTTTTCTATATACAGATGAGTGTCTGTGAAAAATGTTTTAGGCTTGTTTCCTGCCTCATCACCTATATTTGGCTGTTCACCACCCTCTACTTCTCCTCCTCCATCCTCAGTGACTTTATTATGGTTTCTTGTTATTGCGAACACCCAGCTGTCTCCCATTTCCACAAGATTGGGCAGAGAGTATTCTGGCACAGTTTCCATTGTTCGAGGGTCATGGGCAGTAAGTCCAATCCTTAAATGACCACACCAACCCAGTTCTTTCTCTTCAATCTCCACTAGGAAGATTTCGCCAGGGCTTAAAGGGTCTTTACTGAAGCAGACGCCATTTGCAAAACTTTCTACTCGGGTGGCCTGAGTCCTTGAGAGGTCCAGTCTCACATTTGTCCCATGGACTGAGTGAAATTCCATAAACTGACTCAAAACAGCTGCCATTTTGACAGTTTTCTACAAGTTAAATAAAACAAGAGAAGTAAGATTTGTTTTTTCGAGCCCATAAAATAAATTCACTAAGGATAAAAAATGAGTCACTTACTTATTCAAATGCGATAATTCGATAATTTACATTATCCTCAGTGTTTACTCTGGTCTTCTCTGGGGATATTCCTTGTATTTTTAGCACATACCTCCACCATGGTACCCCTGCGACCTGGGGAAGTTTCTAGTCCTGCAAGGCTGACTATTTTTGACCTGCTGCATGTGTCATTGGTGGTTTTAAATAGCTGGCAAGATATGCTGAGTGAAGAATAATGACTGGGAGGAGTTTTAGCCTTCAGATCAGAACTGCTCATTCAAAATTCTCTGAATTCTCACTGAAATTTTTTTTAGAGATCATAGTGTTTTTTTTTAATGGTTTTCATAAGGAAGCACAGAGTGAGCTTGCATTGTATATCTTTTAACATTTATCTTCTCAGTACAGAGAGATCTGTGCTAAGAGAGCGTCACAAATCTTTATCTAGGCCAAATTTTCCTTTTTTACCCCACCTCCCAGCACAGTCTGAGACAGTGAAATATTAGTGAGGAGACAGGCTGCATTGTGGGGGTACAACTTTTTTTTAGTTTCATTTTTATCGTTTTGTTTAAATGTCAGATTCATTGACCTAGCATGCTCGATAATATTCTTATATTAATCGGAATATGGTCATTAGTTTGTATGAATATGATCAGAATTGGGGAAAGTTACTTTTAAAAGTAATGCATTACAATATTGAATTACACCCTAAAAAAGTAACTAATTGCATTGCTTAGTTACTTTTTATGGAAAGTAATGCGTACATTACTTTTTCATTACTTTTTCTCACTTGGGCTGGGCTTTGTTTTTAATAACAACAATAATGTAAAGGCCCTTTCACACCAAAAGTGAAATGAATAAACTTCAGGCTGATCACAAATGTGATGTTTATCTAAAGTCATTTTTGCTTATTAGTATGGTTGAATTGGATCATCGAAGGTCAACAGTGAAGACGTTGGTTAATAAAGTGAAATTAAATACATAAAGTATGTTTGTTTAATTTTGCAGATTTGTGCAATATTCTAAGATTGCATTTCACTGTTTTTATTCATTTTGAGGAATACTGACTCAGTTTTTGTGCAAGTGAGATGAGTAAATCTCACATTTAGTCTAGAACTACAATAATCATGTCATGTTTACACACAATGCCTCTGCACTTACTCTCGATTCCTCTCAACATGGGAGAGCTGTCAGTCAATACATGGGAAAACAAAGTAACTTGCGTTACTTATTTGAAAAAGTAACTCAGATTTCCTATTTTGTTGTAAATGTAATGCGTTACTTTACTAGTTACTTGAAAAAAAGTAATCTGATTATTTAACTCAAGTTACTTGTAATGCATAACCCCCAACACTGATTATGTTAATGTGAATCGATTAACCTGATTCCCATAACCGGAAACACTAGGCTACATATTCCAGAAATCAGACAGCAAATAAGACAGCGTATTCAGAACATCCACCATAATTTAACATTCATTTATTTCTTCACATGTCCAAGCAAAGATACATTCAGATGATATTAAATACAATTTGAGGCTATTGAAGAAACATGTTTGGAACAAACAGTAAATTTACATTTCACAAACATTAAAAAACATAATAATGATCCTTTTTTTTCGTCTTGTGTATTAAAAGAAAAAAAAAATAAGGACATGAATTAGAATTAACGTGTTTAAATTACTTTTTTTTTATTTTTATTAAATTGTCCCAAATTACTAAATTGCTGCATAACAAATGGTAAGAGTGAGCATTTCCAGTTCTATGTCCAGAAAATAGTTTATTTGTATTATGCATATTATATTACATATTCCAATAAGCATAACCAGAATATTTGAATCTTAATCTGAAAGTGCTGTGCATGTAAACGTGGTCACTGTCACAGATTCAGGACAAATGTTGAGTGCTTATGGGTCATCAAAATGTCCTGTTGTGTCTTTATGAGCGCGTGGATGTTGGAGAGTTTTTTTTTTTTCTTCTTTAATCGGGATTAAAGTGGACTCCAGCCATGCTTCCTATAATCAGATTGAGGAGCTGCTGTTCGCAAAATCACATCTGGATGGAGCCTGTGAGGGGGAGGAGTTAGTTTCTATGGGGATACACAGCTTCACAGTACCCTAATATAACAGCGATGTACTGCACAAGTGTACTAATCATTCAAAACTCCATCTGCGCGCTGCACAGTCTAGTTTTACCGACCGAGACTACACATCTTCACAGCCCTGCAGCCACAACGAACGATAAAAGCGCACATCGGTCTTTAACTGTGGCTTATTTCATAAAGTCTGGTAAGCTGTGTGCAGACTCATGATTCATGCAAGACGTTTTAAGAAAGTGTCATCTGTCTCCTGTCTGGAAATGATTCTCGAAACTGCGAGTCAGTGACAAGACACAAAGGCTGATTTTTTTTTTTTTTTGGGGGGAAATAAGGCGATGGTGCAGAAATTGGGTGAGTTCATTCTTTTAAAATGATCTCTTACTAACAGAAAATGTAATTTTCCAGTGCTTCAAAAACGTCACAAAGTTGCTTTAATCTAGTTTATACGAGTATCATTTTATAAACCTCATGAATCCAAAGCAACACACCATCTGCTGTGATGAATCACCTGCTGTGCTGCTGTTCATTGCAACGAATCAAAGTTGATCGTGCTCAGTATTTGTACCCATCATTGGCACATGACTCTTATAGAATCCTGAAACATGTTTTACGTGTCAGACAGATTTAAAGGAATTTTAAGGATTTTTTATATAATGTGATGTTTTATGAACATATCTGCATGCAATTGTTTCATTTATCAATAACACATTCTACAAAATGTATGTCTATTTATTTCCAACATTTGGTCTAGCTCTTAAAGGATGAAAAAAATTAGTAATCAATAACATTTTGGGAGTTCATGTTTTTACCCTGTTGTAAATCATATAGCTGAAATTTGATAGATATAATTGAGCAGAAGTTATAACCATTTCATGGTCAGCTTGAAAGAAAGCCACTCATATATAATTCTGCCACACCAAATTATGTTTATACACTTTTATATCCTATACAGCATTGTTGATTGTTCAGTAAGATTAGATCCGACATGCCACATAGTGTAGATGTGCCCTTGAACAGTCTGTTGGTTTATTATTTCATCAGTCCATTTTGAATGGAGTAGGGATTAAATAGAGTTTGCCAGTTGCTGGAGAATTGGTGTCACAGGGTTACATAACCACAGAAGGCTGTCTTTAACTTACTTTTAAATGCCTTACTTGACCTAGAAAGATAGTGGGAGATCTTTGCTTTTAATTGAGTCAGTTGACTGAACTAGAAAAGTCCCATTTTCTCCTGACTAAGAGATTTATAGCTTAGTCTCTCATTCTGGCTCCCTTGATGTACTCAGTAGTATTTTAGGATGCTACAGTATATATAGAAATAATTAGGATTAAGGGGCAAAGCTAAATGAATAGGGGTTCTGTTTTGAATAAATGGTTTTTATTTGTGTTTTCTGTATTAAAGTATTACATAACCTCTTTTATACTGTCATTTTCATACATATCATCCACTACATATATTACTACATATCATCTAAGTGGATGCTGCACACTGGTGGCGGATGAGGAGAGACCCCTGATATGATTGTAAAGCGCTTTGGGTGTACAGTTGTACATAGAAAAGCGCTATATAAATGCCTCATTCATTCATTCATTCATTCATTTTCCTGAAAGTGTCAGTTTCTTTTTTTTAGGACGACAGAAAGAAAACAATAATCTTAGTGTATTTTCAGCACTTTACGGACCAAAAACACATGCTGAAATGTAACAATAACAATTGTAAATGCAAATATTCAGCATAATCTTTCTTACTCCATTGATTTGCCTTCTACACAGAGGATAATATCAGGCACAAAGTGCATGAACTTTCTTAAATCTTTCTTAAATCCTTATATAACAACATAGTGTCAGAGCTTTCTGACTTTTTAAAAAGTATTTAGAATTTAAATACTTATCCATTATATAAGATTTATAGACTCATATGTAGAGCAATGGTTCTCAGCTTTTTGACCTGAAGGCCTCACATTGCCAGACGGCATATTTGAAGGCCCCTTCATATGCAGTAGGCTACGATGTATTCAAGTGATACCATATTGAAGAACCATTTTGGGTTACCCAAAGAACCTTTCAGTGAACAGTTCTTAAAATAATCATTTTTTCCTAGTATGAAGAACTTTTTAATCTAAAGAACCCTTTTCAACTACAAAAAAAATCGTTTGTCCAATAGAATGGATGTTAAAGGTTCTTCATGGAACCACAAATGCCAACAAAATAACCTTTATTTTTATTTACTCTGGTGATTCTGCTATAATTATGACAAAGCTGCTTGTTTTCAAAAATTTTCATTAAAAGAAACTGGGAGTGCTGAAGAAAAATAGTTGAACACAATTCATTTCGTGAAGAACTGGAAGTTCTTGAGTAAATTATTTGAATATAATTCATTTCCCTGGTTGAGAACCACTACTGTAGAGGGAAAATAGTTACTTCGTTGTGGCACAAAACTGACCCAGTCAATGTTTTGTCCAAAATAAGCAGTGCCAAAGAAAGAATCTTTCACATAGTCATAATGCTTTGTAATGCTCTAAAAACTGCTGATGGAAAGCAAAATGACTGTGTTGTCCAGATATCTAGTAGGGCAAGAGTTTCATTGTCTTTTTTTGCTGACTCAAAGATGTTTTACTTGTGCTGTGTAGAGATAAATCATGGCAGAGACGACAGGGAATGAAGGAATCCACAAATTGGCCAGTGAGATCCAGAGGCCGGGTCTACAGCCGCAGCAGGACACGGATCGGAGGGGAATAGTGATCCAACTGACGGACACCGAAGGTGAATGGGACAATCTTGATGACAGTGACCTCATATTCACCTTGGACCATGATGGCAAAAAGTCACTCAGTTCTCTCCGTAACCAAAGACCATGTTCGGTCGACATTCAGACAGAGGGGGAGTGGGGTCTCAGCTCACCTGCATTCAACGTTCCTCGCTGTCCAGCTTCATCAGGCTCCCTGGGAGACTCTTTTCTTCCTGGGTCTGGCTTCCTCTCGCCTACTCACCGGCCCCTGGCCAGCTTAGTGAAGTCATTATCTACAGAACTGGAACCGAAAGAGTCTTCTTTAAAGCCCAAACCACTCCTCAGCCTTGTAAAGTCAATCTCCACAGAGCTTTCTCGCAGTGAGCCTGAAGTGTCTCAATCCAGGTCTGATTCCAAGCTCAATCTGCACTTGTTTACGCAATTCACTCAGCCCAAAGGCCGCAATGGCGACTCCCGCACTGCCCCTCCATCTCCGGTCAACCTGTCCCCCACTGAGCCCAAAGCCAGCTTCTTCAAAATGGAGCTGGAGGACACCAGACGCAAGCTCACAGAGGCCATGCAGGAACCTCTGAGCATGTTCAGTAAGATCATGCGTGAGGACAGTGTTGGCAGCCCCAAGCACCAGAGGAGCACTGGATCGATGGACTCTCCGAGCTACAAAAGCTTTGGAATTGGGAAATCGAACACTGATTTGACTGCATCCGAATCTCCTAAAACTGCTAGGAAAGTAGAAAGTGAGTTTCTACCAGAGTGCAACTGGCCTGTGAGACATCGTAAACGGTGTGTGCAGAAATCCTCCCTCTCCCATGACCACCATAGCAGAGAGATAGACATTGGGCCAGTGATGGAGACCAGCACTCATGGCAGCTCATCCCAGAGCACAAATATGAACAGAACTGAAGGTTTGCCAGAAGATGTGACAAAGCAATGCTCCTCTCCAGTGCCAGGCGTGGGTCTTGGTTATGCTGCGTTAGTATCATACTGCTATTTTATCATTCCTTTGTCAGCGTATTGGTCTGGCCTGTTCCTTGGTTTAGTGTTTGGATTAATGTTGGGGCTTGTGCTGATCCGTTGGGGCTCCATCAGACACCTGTCCACCAGTCACCAACAAAGACTACATGGGACCCCCTATAATAACATTCTCTTTGAAACCCTACAGAGCAATGTTCCTTCTCTCAAGGTGAGTTTGATGCATTTTCATTGCAAATATATTTGTTAAAAAAGAATTGGTGTTATGCTCTTAGCACTTAGTAACCCAGTATAAAATAATATGCTTATATATATACTCTTATGCTCACCAAGGCCACATTATTTGATAAAAAATACAGTAAAAAAACACTAATATTGTGAAATACTATTACAGTAGAATAACTGTTACAATTAGAATAACTGTTGTCTATTTGATTATATAATTTATTGCTGTGATGGCAAAGCAGAATTTTCAGCTCCATTCTTCAGTGTCAATCTTCAGTCTTCAGTGTCAAATGATGCTTCAGAAATTATTCTAATATGCCGATTTGGTGTGCAAGAAACATTTCTTATTATTATCCCAGTTTAAAATACTTGTGCTGCAATAATATTGTGGAAACATGTCTTTGAATGAAAACATGTCCTTTAATGATTGTGTAATACTTTCATGTTTAACAGTTTATTTCATTTTTTTCCCTAGTGATAAAGTATGTTTACAAGCTGTTTAATTCATAACATTTAATTAAAATCAAAACTAACCCATAAAAGGTCCTATATGTGACCCCGGACCACAAAACCAGTCAGAAGTCGCACGGGTATATTTGTAGCAATAGCCAACAATACATTGTATGACTCAAAATTATAGATTTTTCTTTTATGCCAAAAATCATTAGGATATTAAGTAAAGATCATGTTCTATGAAGATATTTTGTAAATTTCCTGCTGTAAATATATAAAAAATGTATTTTTGTGAGTGGATATGCATTGCTAAGGACTTCATTTAGACAACTTTAAACGTGATTTTCTCAATATTTAGATTTTTTTTGCACCCTCTGATTCCAGATTTTCAAATAGTTGTATCTAAATCTTGTCCTATCCTAACAAACGATACATCAATGGAAAGATTATTTATTCAGGTTTCAGATGTTGTATACATCTCAGTTTTAAAAAAATGACCCTTATGACTGGTTTTGTGGTCCAGGGTCACATATATGAAACGCCTGACAGAACCCTTTAAAGTTCTATATAGAAGCTTTATTTCTAAGAGTGGTCTTTGTACTGTCACTTTTGATTCATTTAATGCATATAAATATCAGTTTCCATTATAAATATATCTTAGTAAATATATTTTTAATTAAAGACATTTTTAACATATTTACCCATATTTATTAGCCATATTTGATACACACACAATTTTTCTGTATATAATGTATGAAAAATCAAGTTAGCATAAGTGCTTACCCTAAAAATCCACTCATTAATTTTTCATTTTGAAATATCAATAACCATTTAAAAGTTGCTCTTACTGTGACTTTATCAAAATCAGCAAAGATTTCCCAGCAAAAACAACACAGAGGCAAACATTTTGGAAATTTTTACAAGTCCTTCTACTTCCTGAAGTGCATGGATAATCCATGAGGGAGCAGAAGGCATGTAGTTGGGCTTTTCATTATAGAGTTTTTCATTATAGGGTTAAATGCTAAGAAAAGTAACAGAACAGCACCGCAGGTGACAACAGCCTTGCAGACTGCTATTAAACCAAAACCTGCACTTCAGTGTGTCAAAGCTTATGTCCTACGGGAGTCAGTTTTTTTTAACACTCTGCAGTGAATTTCACACTGTCTAAAGTAAGCAGTAAGCATCTTGCTTTTCTCCAAAAACTGAGCAAAACCCTTCTGCTCTCTGACAAATTCTGCTCTTCAGCATCTGATGCAGAATAACATAAACCCACTGCTTGTCACAACCAGCTACAACTCTAATCCCGATGCCCTGTCTGTCTCTGTGCTAAAACTTTGTGACGAGGATGCAGAGATTACAGAAGAGTTTAAGCAAAGTGTTTCTGCGTTCCAGGGCTGGATGAACGAGATGTACACATATGATCCAGAGACTTACCACCCATCCCTCATGTCTGTGTATGTCACATTGGACGGACCCTGTTTGCGGCTTGACTACCCACGTAACAACATTCCCCGCTGGGCTGCCTTTGATGAGCTCTGCTACGAAAAACAATTCACCCACTCACGGATATTTCGACTCACTGGCAGCAAGGTTAGTGTACCATTGATTTTAGCCCCTTAGTAGAAATAGGTGCGTTTCCCTTCGGTGGTAGTTCGACGCAGTTTTGCTTATGGTCTCTAAACCCAAATAGCTTGAATTATAATGTGGCAGAATGTTGCATAGATGTCATGTAATTATAATGATGTTGTTGCCTTGGTAACAGGTATTTCTTCTGCCACTGGCTTTGGCACACAAGAGAGTGTGGAACAGGAAGTATCCTATCTGCATAAGTTTGGCTGAAGGAGAAAGAGCTGTAGAGGAAGATGAGACAGTAGGGGGTCAGGGGGAGGCTCAGAAAGTAGAAAACCCCCCTGGCTCTATGACTAATGTTTCCCATCCTGTCACACTTTACCTCTTTGGACGAACAGGACGGGAGAAAGAGGAATGGTTCCATCGACTGTTTTCTGTGTCCATTCACAATGAAGAGGACCATTTTGAATCTATATTTGGTGGTAAAGTTGCAGTCATTTATGCTGAAGTGAACGTATATATACACTGATCAGGCATAACATTATGACCACTGACAGGTGAAGTGAATAACACTGATTATCTCTTCATCATGGCACCTGTTAGTGGGTGGGATATATTAGGCAGCAAGTGAAAATTTTGTCCTCTGATGTGTTAGAAGCAGGAAAAATGGGCAAGCGTAAGGATTTTGTTACGGTACACAGGAGTCAGACAAGGATGTGAACAGGTAAGGTTAGTTTATTGACACCAGTAGAGCATTGAGCAGTCAACGGAAGTGCAGTGATGAATAATAGGATGATGATGAAGATGAGTAGAGATAGTAACTGTCCTCTTATCTTGATATATAGGAATCTGTGAAGTCGCTGGAGCTGGAGATCGCTGGAGATGGATTGTGCACACACACACA
>RJVU01018281.1:3364135-3426516 GCA_003731715.1 Anabarilius grahami
AGTGAAAAGGGGTGTAGCTTACCCCAAATTATAGAACATTTTTAATCCAAAGTTTTTTCTTCCATCACCCCTTTAGGAACAGAACTTTTGTTGCAGTGAGGAAGAAACAAAGCCTGTCTGGTTGAATGCACTAATTGGTCGAATCTTTTGGGACTTCCTCCATGAGAAGTACTGGGCTGATAAAGTCCAACAGAAGATACAGCAAAAGCTGAGCAAAATTCGGGTAAAAGAACAGACAAAATTTACATCATGTTCTTTAATGGTCCTACCCTGTGTGCATGTGTTTCTGAGTTTACCCTCCTTTACAACAGTTGCCTTACTTCATGGATGAACTGACCCTCACCGAACTGGCCATGGGCTCCAGCATGCCCCAGATAACAGGCACATCACTACCACAGGTCAATAGCAGAGGTGAGTGGGGCTCCTAAGAGCCTTTTATAAAAGAGCATATTCATTCATCCATCAGGACTGCTTGAGCGTATGTGTTATTATGTTCCTGCACTGAGCAGTAGATGAGATGTTATTATCCTTCTGTAATCTCAGGGATCAAAAGAGCACATAACATCATGTCACTCTTCTCAACGAATAGCAGCTCGTCTATGAGCGTGTGCACACGTGTCTGTTTACGCGCTCAGCTGCATGGTGAAATGCCCGCTGTGAAGCATATGTGGGATGTATTATCCCCATGAGATGTGAAGTTATTATTGTGTGGGGCACAGTGTGTGTCTTTTACTCTCTGCCTCATGATCTGTGAGCATTATGTAACATGTAATGGCTTTCAACAGAGTCTGGCTCCCTCTCTCAGGTCTCATCCCATTTATGGATTTATAATGTGTGCTAGTAGACTGGTGGGCATTTTATTGTGCTATAATTATATGCAATTTCATGCATTAGCAGATCGTATCGCTTTAATCTTGACCATATAGATTAGTAATACATGCTCTTAGAGTCTTTGGTTTCAGCACTTTACAACATTATTAGTCGATATTAAAATAGGAAATGAATGTATGTGAGCTGAGCTGATATATATAACATTTTAACTGTTACTTTTTTATTACTTTTTATTTAATTTATTTTAAAAAATCATGAATATCATGCATTTTTGAATAAGCTTTTCTTTAAATAAACAGTTCAATCATGACAACGCTCAAAGTACTTTTGGCATGTTAATGAATATGGCAACATTAATGTATTTGGATTTGCGGACTGGATCTGATACGCTGCTGCTGCTGCAAAGCAAGTATGGACTTGCTACTGCTATGGTCAAATCCCATAGCAGATCTAGGCAGGTGGAACTGGGGGAGGTGGAGGGTTTTAGAGGAACTCGGATAGCAAGCTGCAACACTGAACCAGACTATTTAAATGTTGAGCAAGTAATCTCATTGGCTGCAGAAACAGTAAAGGACAATCAGGTTGTGTCATGTGGTAATGATGAGATAGCTTGCAGACTTCATGTAAAGTGTTTAATGACTGAACTAGATATTTATTACTGAATGTAAAAGTTTTTGTATCAACAGTTGTAACAACAACAGGTAACTTTTGCTGTTATTAAATAGAAAAAAAGAGAAAAAAAAGAAAATATCTTTGTGTGACAGGCCTATGGTTGCATTTGGAGATGGAGTACACAGGAGCACTACAGATGACTCTAGAGACCAAAATCAACCTCTCCAAACTTGGGAAGGAGGGAGTCTTTGAGGCGGAGGCAGAGGTGAAGACCATCAATGTGTTGTAAGTTTTTTGATAATCCAAAAATATCCAGTAAAATAAAAATAAAAAATATCCTAGAAAATATCCAGTACTTATTATCTCAACACAGCCTAGCATATACAGTTTACTATATAACCTACACTACTGTTCAAAAGTTTAGAAAAAAATACTTAAACTGAACAAAAGTGTCATTAAACACTTTTAGATTGTTACTAAAAATGAATACAGTATTTCAAATAAATGCTGTTCTTTTGAATTTTCTATTCATTAAAGAATCCTGAAAAAACGTATATCATGGTTTCCACAAGAGTATTAAGCAGCACAAACGTTTTCAGCATTGATAATAATAAGCCACGTTTCTTGAGCAACAAATCTGCATATTAGAATGATTTCTCATGTGATACTGAAGAGTTATGGTTGCTAAAAGTTCAGATATGCCATCAAAGGAATAAATCACATTTTAAAATATATTTAAATAGAACACAGTTAATTTAAATTGCAATAATATTTCACAAAATCAAGTAAATGCAGCCTTGGTGAGCACAAGAGACTTTTTTTTAAAAACATTAAAACTTAGTACAATCCTAGTGCCATTTCTGGGGTTTATGTTTATATCTCGTTATGATGAGGTCCTGTCTGTATGTGTTCTGTAGTAGGAGGTCCAGGCTCTCTGTGCTGGCTGACAGTGATGAGGAATCCTCAAGTGCTGGATCGTCTGATGAGGAGGAAGTATCATCTTCTGACACTCAAGGAACTCTGACAGAAAAGGCTCTTCCTGGTGTTGAGGGGTAATTATTATTAATTGAACAATCACATAATTCAATAAACAGTTATTCTCTGATATCTTAGAGTTTGGCATGTTGCAAATATTTGCATTATTTGGATGGAATGTTTTTCAGAAATGCTGGCCTTGTAAATTAAATATCAAGATGTAGTCAAGTGGCTTGCTGGCTTTATAGGGATAGTTCACCCTGAAATTAAAATTTAGATCATTTTCTTATCCTCATGTTGTTCCAAATCTGAATGCCCTTCAGTAACACTTTACAATAAGGTTTCATTTATTAACATTAGTTAACTATATTAGTTAACATGAACTAGCATTGAACAATACTTCTATGGCACTTAATAACATCTAGGTTACTAATATAACCCTCGTTCCTTGAAGGAGGGAACAGAGACGTTACTTCCATACTGACGTATTGGGTTTTTCCTGGGAGCCCAATAACCTCCAAGTGGTAACTAAACAAGCCAAGGAACATTGGCCAGTGAGGTTTGCATGCCGAGCCACTCTTACCCGAACACACAGGTATATAAGGCCTGCTCACACATGTTTTTCTGAGGAGCCGGGACAGGGATCCCAGCCATTCAGCAGTGGCTCAGGGGTGTGGCAGGAGGGACGTAATGTCTTCATTCCCTCCTTCAGGGAATGGGGATTACATTAGTATCCTAGTCGTTCGCATTCAGTCAGTCACGTTCGACGGTACGTCGATACTGATGTATTGGGGTCCCTTTGGAAAGTGCCACTGAACTGTGTTATGAGTGTCGGAGACGCAGATGCTGGCAAGCTGTGTGCCCTGGCAACCAACTGCCCTCACACAGTCATAACCTACCCAGCGCCCCATATAAGCCCAAGGAGAGTACTTTTCCATTCCAAAAGGATGGAAGGGACAGGGTTTACTCTAGAGACAGTCATAGCAGCTGTTCCTCTTATCATGACATTTCATGGGGAAGAGTGCTTCTGATTGTTTTTTCAGAGGGATACTACGGAGACCACACCCTGCCAAAAGGGAGGTAACGTGTGGTGGATACACATATGGACTGACCCGTGGGGCAGTACTACATATGGAAGATCTCTGCAGTAGGTCCTGCCTAGCCAGGGAGGAGTTACTACCGATGCAGAGATAAGGCAGAGCAGAGCTGCCCAGGGAAAAGCACGGGTTTGCAGACATGGAAGCCGTATCATGGACAGTACACATATGGGATTACTGAGGGGGAATCACAGCATATAGGCATCTAGCCCAGTACAAGGGGTGACTGGCCAGGCATGCCCACAAGAACTTGGCCTGGTATCAGAAGCCTCCACTGCATCTGACTGCTGAAGGATGCTGGAGTAACTCAATTCAGGGTTCGCTAAGTGGGAACTCACCTGAAGCGCAAGAATGTGCTCGTATACTCCCGTTAGAGGGGAGTGAGACACCAAGTCAGTCTTCCCGCACATTACCTGTTTGTACCCAACACACGGGAAGAAACCGGCTCCACTTGGAGATTGTAGAATCTCGCAAATGTGTTAGGTGTCACCCAGCCCGCAGCTCTGCAGATGTCTGCCAGAGAGGTGCCGTGCACCAACGCCCAGGAAGACGCAACACCCTGAGAGTAGTGAGCTCTCACCCCAAGGGGGCACGGCTCACCTTGGGACCACTATCCAGTGGGCAGCCTCTGTTTGGGGACATCCTTTCCCTTCTGCTGACCTCCAAATCAGACAAAGTGCTGCTCTGAGCTTCTGAAGCTCTGTGTGCAGTCCACGTAAACACGCAATGCATGAACAGAACACAGCAATGCAAGGGATGGGACTGCCTCCACTGGGGGTAGCGCTTGCAAGTTCACCACATGTCCCTCAATGGTGGGAACTTTGGGCAGGTATCCGGCCTGAACTCAATTCGCTTACCAAAAATGCCTGCAACTCCCCCACCCTCTTGAAGGAAGTGAGCGCGGTCAGGAGCACTGTCAGGAGCCGCTGCTGACTCCAGAGGAGAAGATGGCAGGCGAGTTGTGACATGCGGCATGAGAGTACCCCACCTTGAAGGTTGATGTACGCAACAGTCGCAGTCTTGTCCGTATGGACCAACACGAGCTTACCCATAAAGCAACGGTCGAAAATGGTGCAGGGCAAACAGCACTGACAGCAACTCCTGGCAATTGGTATGCTACTGCAGTCGAGATCCCGTCCAGGAGCCCAAAGCTGCATGCCTGTTGCACACAGCATCCCAACCTGTACTGGAGGCATCTGTTGTAATGACAACATGCCTGGACACTTGTTCTAAGGGCACTCCGCCCTATATATTGCTTCAGTGGGACCGCTGATTTCCTCCTGAACGTATTAAGGCAGTTCAGCACCGACTGCCTGCGCTCGTTGGTGAGGCGAACCGTCATACTGACTGAGTCCAACTCCATACCGAGAAAAGAGATGCTCTGCACGGGGGAGAGCTTGCTCTTTTCCCAGTTGACCCAAAGCCCCAGATGGCTGAGGTGCCTGAGCTCCAGATCCGTGTGTTCACATAACAGATCTCGAGAGTGAGCTAGAATGAGCCAGTCATCGACATAGATCAAGATGTGAATGCCCACCTCCCTGAGTGGGGTAAGGGCAGCCTCCGTGACTTTGGTAAAGACGCGGGGAGACGGACAGAAAAAAGGGGGGACCTTGTACTGATAAGCTCAACCCTTGAAAGCAAAGCGTAGTAACGGTCTGTCGAGGTAAACCCGAGACATGAAAGTATGCATGCTTCAGGTCAATCGCTGCAAACCAATCCTGGGAGCGAACGTATGTGTGGATGCGTTTCTGCGTGATCATCTTGAATGGGAGCTTGTAAAGGGCCTGATTTAAAAACACGCAGATCCAAGATTGGTCGTAACTCACCGCTATCTTGGGTATGGCTGGAGGGACAGGCTCTATTGCGTCCTTCACCAGCAGGACCACAATCTCCGCTCACAGGACAGGGCAAACTGAGGCAAACAGGCCGCCCCTGAACCTGGGGGAACCCCTGGCGAACTGAATCGTGTAGCCGAGTCTGACTGTCTGAATGAGCCAGCGGGACGGGCTGGGAAGCACTAAGTAAGTCTCCACCCGGCCCTCCTCCGGGCGAAGTAGTCCTTGACAGTGATGCCAAAGAGGCCACCTTGCGAGATGGGACCGTCAAGAAAGCGCACTTTGTCGACATCTCACATCTCTGCAAGTTTTAGCCAGAGATGGCACTCCTGGACCACCAAGGTGGACATCGTCTGGCAGAGGGCCGGAGGGTGAGGTCACGCAGGTCCTGCATCAACCCTGGCTCAGAACTACCCTTGTGCATTTTGAGTGCCTGCACACTTCACCTGGGGAATCCCCACAAACCCTGACCCCCCCACTGTCGTGGGTAGTGAGAGAGGAAGAACTTTTGAACAGATTGGCACGGGGCAAGGCATGGGGGTGGGGCGAGGTGATCAAGCAACCGCGATCACTCAGAATGAGTCAGAGCGTGTGGCAGCCGGAAGTGGGAAGTTCAGCTTCATCTTCCTCTCCAGAGGACAATAGCCGGCTCTCCGATGCAGCTATCAACATCTGGGGCCGTATTCACAAAACATTTTATCTTACCACTAAGAGTTCTCCTAAATAGCAGTAAAAGTTTTTAGCTAAGAGTTTTCTCTTAAAACCTATTCACAACGCTGCTGAGACAAACTTTTACTAAGGAATCGACTGAAGTCTTAAGCTAAGAGTAAGGGCGGGGTTGACCTCGTTGCTATGGACTATACACACAGTGATTGGCTGATGGGGGAGGAGTCAGCGATTTAATCATAGAAATACTGTAGAATGAGGTGTCATGTTTCCATATTAAAATAAAGGTTTTAAAATACAAATGTTGCCCTATTCAAATAAAGGTTTTAAAATGTAGGCTAAGTGTCACTAATTAAACTAGTACTGTATATACAGTTAATTGTGGACCGCCTCTTGGATGTCTGCATCTTGGAGCCCTCAATACCCTTGGACAGCACACCAAATACGCTTATTTTTTTTTACTCTATTCAATCATTTGTAAGTGTGAACTCATGAAAACCACTGGCACAGGTAATCGGACAATATTTATTTATTTGTTGATGCGTTTCATCATAGATTTAAATCTATAAATCAAAATGTATTGCATTTATGAAGAAAAGGTTCAGCACCCAAGGCTCTATCGCTATTGCCTCATGGTGTTCAGTGTCTTTGGGTGGATTAGGACTGTTTGTGATTTGGTCTTAGTGACTTAGGAGTCCTCTTGACTACTCCTAACGTTTCACAGATTTAGGAGCTAGTTTTAGCGCTAAAACGCTTTGTGAAATACTCTTAGAGCAAAAATTTAGGACTCCTAAAATTAGGACTGACACGCCCATTATTTTTAAGAGTTTCTCCTAAATCGGCAAGTTCGGAGCTACTTTTAGCCTTAAGATGTTTTGTGAATACGGCCCCTGATCTTCAGGAGAGATCTCCTCAGGGATAACCTGTTTTTAGCAATTAAATTTGCTGCTCTCGGCACAGGAATCCACTTCAGTTGAAGGATGACTGGAATTAGCGATCCCTGTTCACAACCGCTCGGCTCCGAAGCAAAGTATGAATGAGTGAGTGGGGAGTAGAAGTGGCTCGGCATGCAAATCTCACTGCCCAATGTTTATTGGCTTGTTTAGTTACCACTTGGAGGTCATTGGGCTCCCAGGCGAGACCTCAATACGTCAGTATTGACGTAACATTGAACGTGACTGACTGAATGGGAATCTTAGTTAATACTAATTACAACATTAATACATTATTTGTTAACATTTGTTAATGCACTTTGTTCGAGTGAACAAAGAAAGAAACTAATATAAACAAACAATAAACAGGTATATTTTTATTAACTAACATTAACAAAGATTAATAAGTACTGTAACAAATATATTGCTCACTGTCAGTTAATACATTAACTAATGTTAACAAATGAGACCTTATTGTAAAGTGTTACCTGATATTCTTTCTTCAATGGAACACGCAATATATTGAGAGATTTAAACCTTGCTTCTTGTCCATACAGTGAAAATGGATGGGGACTAGAGACAACCGTGGTCACAATTCACTTTCGGTGTATGGAAAAGATCAGCTTGGATATCTTGCTAAATGTCCCCTTTTGTGTTCCATTTTGTGTTTGGATTGACATGATTTTTGGGTGAACTATGCCTATAAAACATAATCTCTGTCTATTTTGAGTTGTTTGACAAAAATGCTGCTTAAAATAAATCAAGGCCACCTGATGAAAAATTTACTTTGCTTTCTACAGGGCTGCAGCTGGAGGCAGCACTAGTAGGCGGATTTTGAGATTTGTCGACAAGATTGCCAAGTCAAAGTACTTCCAAAAGGCCACAGAAAATGAGTACATAAAAAAGAAGATCGAAGAAATGTCCAACACCCCTCTGCTGCTTGCGGTGGAAGTTCAAGAGCTCTCTGGAACCCTCGCTGTCAACATTCCTCCTCCCCCCACCGACAGAATATGGTACGAGCCATTCTCACTCAACTAAACGGACGCTGTTAATGTTGCTTTAGGGACTGAAGCTTTGCTTAAGCTTACACGGTGTTCACAGAGATTATCAAAAGCAATCACGCTCCTTAACGATTGGTGTCATTCACTCTTGAAGGTTTAACTTTGTTGTAATTAAATTTCAGTTTGATAATCAAGGATTAGACACAAGTGTAACACGGTCTACTAAATGGGCGTGATGTGATGAATTCAGTGATGCAAGGAGGAGCAGGATTGTGGACCAATGCAATTTCACTGTGGGTGCCCCTTGTGAAAAAGAAGTACACTTATTTTATTTAAAAAAAAGTACTTAGTATGGAAATAATATACTTTAAAAGAATATACTTAAGTCCGAACTAAATGTAATTTTTCCAGCATGTTAACTGCAATTAAAGGGGTCGTTCATTGCAATTTTACTTTTTTAACTTTAGTTAGTGTGTAATGTTGCTGTTGGAGCATAAAAAATTTCTACAAAGTTAGGACCCTCAAAGTTCAATGCAAAGGGAGATATTTTCTTTTAAAGAATTCTCTCATCAGAGACTTATTTTCTCATCTTGTAAAAGTGGCATGATATGAACCCTTTTAATTAATATATATTTTAAATTTATATTAAATGCAACTGGCTGAACTTTAGAGTGATTTTTTGACCCACTTGGATTTTAGTACATTTTTATATGTAAGTTCGTAATTACTTTTATTGTCTTTGAAATGGTTAAAGTGTACTGCTGAATGTACTGACAGGTATTTATGGTACCTAAAATATAATGTCATTTCTATTGAAACTTGTATGTCATCTATTTAGATATATTTGTAATTATGAAGTTGCAATTTAGTACATTTAAAATATATTAACAATGTAATATTGAACAACACACTACAGATCAAATTAATCAAGTACTTAACTTATGCTTTAGTATGTTAGTCAACACATCAAAATAAAGCATGAAAAAAGATGATTAAAATGTAATGATTTAAAATGTACTTTAAAATAAAACTTTTAATTCAACACTATTCCTTACTGACTTTTTAAAAAGGGTATTTAAGTGTGTTAAGTAAAAGTTTTAAGGAATATTACAGTGTTAATCAAAATAAAGTCTTACATAAAATACCATAGGTAGGCATTTTAGGTAGGTAGTCCCTACTACCTGACAGATAAGTCAAATAGCGTATCACACCTGTCTCTGTGACAACCATAGGCTCTGTAAACACCAAAAAGAGTCAGGGGAGTGGCCTACTCTTTGCCCGTAAATCATTTTGTGTGTTCAGGTTTCCTGAAATCAGGTTTGCAGACATGTCTTTGGATACATGCACCAGAATGAAAAGTGTTTTATTGGTTCTCTCTCAGGTATGGTTTCTGCGGACCCCCGAAGCTTGATCTAAGAGTCAGACCCAAACTGGGAGAGCGAGAAGTGACTTTCTGTCATGTGACTGAATGGATTGAAAAGAAGCTACAAGATGAGTTTCAGGTTGGTTTTGATGATGTTGTGATAGCTTCACTATAAACTTAACAAACATGTTAAGTATATGACAGATTTTAATTTGCATTAAAATGTTTGAATTAACCTCCATAACAAATCCTGTACAATTTCCTATGTTTCCAGAAAGTTTTTGTTTTGCCCAACATGGATGATATTTACCTTCCACTAATGCACTCTGAGATGGACAACCCAACAGCTTCCCAACAACACCCTGCAAAGCTGTCTCAGCATTCCTCTGTGGCCTCCACTGACAGGTGTGATCTGGAACATTCTGCAGAACTACAGTAGTGCCTCCTTGTGGACAGACATGACAATACACTGGTATCAGGAACTCGCTCCTTCAAAAAACTACTAGGAGTGTAACTTGTAATCAGCTTCATTTAAACATCTCAGCACAAGGAAAGTGTCAGTAGCTCCCACATATGTTCTCTCTTAATTTATGATCTCCCTTCATCATACATTACCATTTCTTGGAAACCCAAAACAGTAATTCTTATGAGTGGCTTAATGTGTGTATAAACCATTTTATTACTTACTCCTAAGGACAACTGATTATTTATTGAACTTAGCTTAAAATAGACATATATGCATAAGTAATAATAAATAAATGGTAAATAATACAGACTTTATTAAAGAATTCATATTTAGAATTAAACTCAAAATCTTACATACATTTCACAAGTTTGTTTTTTACATTATGAATTAATATATAGTATCGAAGACAGTGTTTGTACGATTTCACATTTTCTTGTCAAGTGTCACTTCAAGATTGTAATATCTGAACTTAAGCAGGCATTTGAATGTTATTGTTTTTTCTTTTTAATATTTATGCATTAGCATCAATGTCTCACTTTATAAACCCCTCAAAGCTCTAGGAGGAATGTGCATGAACAGTTCTCTTTTTTGTTTATAATCATGCTTTTATCTATTTACAAACAATAAATCTGTAAAACTGGTGGGTTGCGTTGCCCTTAAAGGGATTCTGTCATCATTTACTCAACCTCATGTTGTTTCAAACCTGTATGTCTTTTTATTCTGCAATGTTTTTTCTGCAGAAAACAAAAGGTTTTTTTTCCTTTTTTTTTGGTCTATACAATGAATGCCAGGGGGTCCAGTGTTGTTTTGTACCCCATTGACTTTCATTGTATGGGCAGTTTAAACATTCTTCAAAGTATCTTTTTTTATGTTTCACAGGAGAAAGAAAGTCATACAGGTTTGGATTGGAATGACATGAAGGTGAGTAAACTTTTTTTGGTGAACTATCCCATTAAGATGATTACAAAAGAAAAAGGGACACATTTAATAAAACTTTCACACATAAAAAACTATCTCGAATGCTTTCTTTGAATCCTGAAGGATATTTACATTATCTGACTCTTGAACTGTTAGTGTGATGGCGTCTGCTGCTGCTCGGACTGGCGGCGTTAGCGTCTGTCCAAGCGCTGGTTCCCTCCCCTGCTTCAATTTCCAGATCGCCGACCTCCAGGCTCTCACACAACAGATTTATCTGCCTTCTTATTTGGGCCATCCGGCTCTGCATGCGCTGCATCTTCCTGCGTAGGTTGGCTGCGATGGCCCTCTGCTTCCTCCGCTCGGCTACGTAGCGCTGCTGTAGCTCTCTGTAGCAGTTATGTTGGGCCTGGTTCTCACGGACGAGAAGCGTGCCGCAGCCCATGGGACACAGCTGTCGCCAGTGGCTGCAGCTCTGATCGTGCGCCTGCGCGTCCTTCCTCAGCACCTGCTGCCCACAGCCCTCATGAGGACAGAGCTGCCACTCATACGGACAGTTCGAGATGTGGAGGTACTCATTAGAAAGCGGGAAAGTGGCTCTGCAGCCCTGCTGTGCATTTCGACACTAGGAACACAGACACATTGTGTAGTTAACATTCACATTTTAAGCTAGACACAACTATTTATAAGACTTTAAATATTCAACTTTAAAAATGTTGCCTACCTTGATTGATAAACGACCAATGGATTTACTCAGCTTAAACAAAACCAGCATTTGGTTCTGGTCGATAGGCTGCCTACAGCAAGGGCATTTCACCTGTCTGAAACAACACTGGCTTAAAAAATTTGCTCAAACATCCTGGCCCGGTTTCACAGACAGGGCTTAGACTAAGCCGGGATTAGGCCTTAGTTCAATTAGGACATTTAGGTAGCTTTTATAAATGTACCCTAGAAAAAACATTACTGGTGTGCATCTTGAGACTTTCAGCTTTCAGTTAAAGCAGCTCAAACATGCATTTTAGTCTGGGACTAGCTTAAGCCTTGTCTGTGAAACCGGGGGCCTATGAGTTATTTGAAAGCAGAAGTATTATACACTACTCTACAAAAGTTGGGGGTCAGTAAGATTTTTTTTTTCTTGAAAGAAATTAATACTTTTGTTCATCAGGGACACATTAAATTGATAAAAGTGTCACAAAAGATTTTTTTTTCTGTCTTTTTGTCACAAAATTAAAGTAAATGCTGATATTTTGAACCTTCTGTTCATCAAAGAATCCTGGAAAATCACTGCACACAAAAATATTACGCATAAGATGTAAAAAAATATTACATATTATAATAAAATATTAAGCATATAATTATTATAAGTATAAGATAAAATAAAGCAATGAGCCCCAAGAAGCCGTGGTTTACAGTGAATTTGTAACAGCTAAGGGGTGTTGTTAGGCACGAAGCGGAGAAAATTTTACAACGGCTTCGAACGCGGCTCAACCAATCAGAATCAAGTGCCATAACTATCCGTTTTATAATATAAAATAAGATTCTATAAAATATAAATCATATTATACAGTATATAATATTAAGTATAAGAAAAGTATAAGAAAAATCTTTTATATAAGATTACATAAGATATTTGATCAACATTGCTAATAATAAGAAATGTTTCTTGAACCGCAAATCAGCATATTAGAATGATTTCTGAAGGATCATGTGACACTGAAGACTGTAGTAATGGCTGCTGAAAATTCAGCATTGCCATCACAGGAATTAACATTTTAAAATACAAATTACAATAGAAAACAGTTATTTTAAATTGTAAAAACATTTCACAACATTACTGTTTTTACTGCATTGGTTACATCTTGGTGAGCATAAGAGAGTTCTTTCAAAAAATAAAAAATTCTTACCGACCCCAAACTTTTAAACAGTAGTGTATAACGGAAAGTTTATACACTTTTATATACATTACACACAAAGCTTGTGTGTAATGTATATATAAAATTGAACAAGAGAACCTGCTAATACAGATTATACCAGACAGGAAATGTTATTTTCCTACCTAAAGTTTTTTATTTTTTTTATTTTACAGTTATTAATTTTTATTTTGAAGTTATGGAAATCCTTTTACAACACTTCCCAGCCTCCCCTAATCTGGTGTGTCTTATTATAAAATATTGAAAACGGTTACCTTTTCAATCTGGTTTGTCTTATTATAAAATATTCAAAATGGTTACCTTTTCATCCACTGTAAAATGCATTCCTTGCAGAAGACATGGTTGCATTTGAGTCGTACAGGGCAGCGTAGAACAGCTCTACAGATGACACAAATCAGATCATCATCTGGGGTCTCCACAAACTGCTCCACTTCATAACCTCCAGTCTAATACCAAAATAAAAACAATTATAATATACAAAAAATGTATAATATATTGTAATGGCATATGGATGCTGACTGCTAGCATCATTACTATTACTATTTTACTATAACAAATATTACTAATATTAAATAAATCAAACTATTTCAAATAACTCTTTCATAGTAAAACTATTCATGTCATATATTATCAGACTTTTTAAAACATACTGTAAGTTTAAGCTTGTAAATTATACAGTATTTTCACCCCACAAATATCACATTTTATTTCATGTAATTTAAAAGAAAAAGAGACAAACTCACCATTTTCACTTGTGTTCTGAGGACACAGCTAATACATATGCTGTATAAGTTGAATCATTTGAAGAGGCAAAAAGACAGACATCTGTCATCACAACACCCAGCAAAACATCCCAAAGGAGATCACTTGACCCTGGATCATTCAGAAATGCATTGCAGATGTCCAATTTTCTCTTCTTTTCCATTCTAGCACAAGTGACAACTATGGATAGCACCTGACAACTTTTTTACACTAACCACTAGGACCCTATTTTGGTACCATCTAGGTTTTACTTATTAGACAAAAGCATTGCTATGGAAACCGGTGAACTTCAATGGCTGCCTGCTCTAGAGGCTACAAGCCCTATTCTCTAAACACACAGGTCTGAATGGCCAATGAACACACAGCAGCATTTTCTACACAATAGAATATATCATAAATCATTATACAGTATGTGGGAAAATGTGTTACAGTAAATTATGTCTTACACTTAAACAGTCAACAATGTTATTGGAAAAGCTTTAGCTAAAAGCTAAAAGGGTTTAACAATAAAGAAAACACCAGGTTGTACTGGCCACCATTCATTTGTACAAGATGTGTCAATGGGTAGGTTGTGTTACTTTTGGATAAAATCTACCTTCAGTACATATTTGACTCCTTTTAATGTTTTTTTTATTACACTTCCCATAGTTTACACAACAGATTTAGCACGAGTATTTAAAAATTTTTTTTTTTAACTTAGTCTAGATGAAACTTCAAAACAATCAAAAGCCGCTGAAATTTCCAGAATGCAGGACAAACTGGAAGTACTATATTGAGTAATCAATATAGAATAATATAATGAGTGAAGGTTGATGCAAACAGTGATGTAATAAGGGGAAATTGTCAGAAGAATTTGACTTTGTCAGCACACATGTCCTCAAACACGTACATATCTAGAATAGTACACTAATAATCAACAAACAAGCAATAAAAGGATGACAAACTGTTACTGAGAATGGCTTTTTTTTATTTTTCATGTAAGGAAATGCCGCTTCCTTCAAAGAAATCTCAGGCACTCCTTGGGTTAATGTTTAAAGTTCATTACCGGTAACTGACTACCATCTTACCATCATAATTACACAGGGAAACTTTCAGAAACAGAAACTCAATGCTCTGATGGAGATATTACCATAATTAGACTTGCAGTATAAAGCCAAAGAACATAATGGAATAATTTAGTTTGTTTTACGTGTTAAGTTTTATACACAAACAACACTATACTTTCTACACAACAGTTTCTGCACCAATCAGTTTTTTGGAAATGTGGAAATGGAAAAATCTGGAAATGTTTCCTATATTATTTCTATATGTATATAATGCTTTATGTTTGCATGATGCAAAATGTCTGTATATATTAAATTTACCACATCTAATGAAAACAAAAAATCCCATGACATCAGAATCATTCAAATGCAGTCAAAACATTTATTGAAACATTTATTGAAAGCAAAAGTCCAGATAATAAAACTTTTTCCAGTATGGAATACCATTAACTCCAAGACAAAAATATAACAGCCTGAATATAATGTTAATGAAAAAATAAAACTGTGAAAACCAAATCCTTTACATTTGTATAATGTAACTACCTTCATCCGGTTATGTATATTACATTTAATTTGAGATTATATATATATATATATATATATATATATAGCCCCAAAAAGGATTACAAGAGATTATTAAAGCTGCAAGCAGCGATGAAAGGGAAAACAGTGAATAGTGGGTGACATGCATGTAAGCGAGTAAATACAGGAGAAATATGGCAAAGTCATTTCGACATGCCACACTTCCTGCTGCCAACAGGTGGCGCTTTGACTATAACTGAATATTGGCATAGACATGTCTTTAGGCCAGGACTCCTATTACACATAAACAGTTTGGGGCTGATCGGACATTGCATGTCTGAGTTACAACAGCTTCCTCTTTCATGGTGAAACATCAGAATTTGTCAGGCCGCCACGGACACGCCCTTCAAAGAAAACTCAATGTTTGCAATTTAACATCGCTAAGGCGTTAAGATTAGATTGGCCAAATATGATGTTGATCTGGTTAAATCTCTATGAGGAGTTAATCACAGTGTAAAACATGTCATTTCCTGTTGCCCACAGGTGGCGCTATGACTGTAACTGAATATTTCCATGTAGATGTCTTCAGGCCAGGACTCTAATAAAATGTGAAGTTTGGGGCAGGTCGGACAACTTCCTGTTTCATGGCGAAACATCGAATTTTGTCAGGCCGCCACGCGCTTCAGTGAAAACTCTAGATCTTCACATTTAACATCGTAAAGGCTTTTAGATTAGACTGACCAAATATGATGTTTAGCGTATAAAATCCCTAGGAGGAGTTCATTAAGGTACAACGTCTGGAAATGGCAAAAACTGCAAAAATCTCACTTCCAGTTGGGTTTTCAGATTTTGCTTCAAGGGACTTTTTTGTAGGTATTGGGCTGTTACATGTGTGTGTACCGAATTTTATACCTGTACGTGAAATAAAGTGCGAAGGGCGCTTAATTGAAATTTTGTAGGTGGCGCTATGGAGCCATTTTGCCACACCAAATTCTGAAACCCATATCAGATGTAAATTTTCACCACTTCTGATGCTGTGCAAAGTTTCATGAGTTTTTGAGCATGTTTAGGTCCTCTAAAATGCGATTCATTTTAGAGAAAAAGAAGAATTGACCAAGCAATTACAATGGGGTCCTCACACTATAAGTGCTCTGGCCCTAATAATGAGCGCAGATTAAAACAGTTTTATCTTATACTCAAACATTGGTCACAATTCGTGCAGAGGTTGCCAGAGCAGCTTTTCGGGTGTAGGATGTGCAGCGACGTAGGATCTCTTGAGTTTGTGGTCGGGGTGGTACCCTGGGAGCTTCGACTCCTTTCATAGGGTGACCAGAATCTGAGCTGGTGGGGCTGGACTGGCCACTAGACATATCAATGCTGTCTGGCTCTTTATCCTGCTGTCTCAGGCCCTCATCCCCCTCTGAGCTCGACATGCTTGGGCTCATAGAGGTGGTGTCCGAGGAACTGAAGCTGAAGTCGGTTCCATCATCGCTGAAGCTGCCAGACTCCTCGTGCTGTACTGGATAGTGGCTCTGGGGCTCTGACAGCATTTCCAGAGAGTTGGAGTTAAGGAAACTATTCATTCTGTTTCGCGAGCAGACCTGAGGCTCCAGTTTGAAAGAGTTGTTGGTGGACAGGTTAATAGTGGAGCTGTGAAGTTTCCTCTGAAGAGTCTGAAGGCCAAAGCTGGGGCTGTTGTAGAGCTTCAAGTACATGGAGGGCACATAGCCGGCCTTTCTGTTATATCTGCACAGGGAATACAAGCTTAAAGTTAAGTTTTGTGGGGCAAACACCATGTACATTTAGAAATAATCATTTTATAATTATATATTAGTTTCTCTTTCTGTGTAATCTATCTATCTATCTATGTTAGTTTCTATATACACTACTGTGCAAAACTCAACATATTGAATTGATTTCTGAAGGATTGTGTGAGAATGAAGAAATGGCTGCTGAAAAACAATATGAAATATAGATTTGAGTTCTCATTATTTTATGATGTAAGAAGTAAACAAAAGACATACTACACCCTAAAAAATGCTGGGTTAAAAACAACCCAAGATGGGTTAAATATGGACAAACCCAGCGGTTGGGTTAAATGTTTGACTAACCTGCTGGGTAGTTTTATTTAACTTAACTATTGTTTAAAAATGTATTATATGGCTGGCTTGAAATGAACCCAAAATAGGTTGGAAATTAAAAACCAGACATAATTGCTAGAGGCAACAATAATAATCAAAAGGTGAACATTTATTAATAAGCAATTTAATAATGTTTATTATTTAATTATTATTTATTAAACCTATTAATAACTGTTCATTTATTAAGCATTAATAAATGTTAAATACATTTTAAGTGAGCAATAAAGTAATTTTTAAACAATAGTTCAGTTATATAAAACTACCCAGCAGGTTGAGTCAAACATTTAACCCAACGCTGGGTCAAAACAACCCAATCGCTAGGTTGGTCCATTGTTGGGATATTTTTAACCCAGCATTTGTTTAGAGCAGGCATGGGCAACTTCGGTCCTGGAGGGCCACTGTCCTGCAGAGTTTAGCTCCAACCCTAATCAAACACACCTGAACAAGCTAATCAATGTCTTAGGATTACTAAAAAGCTGCAGACAGGTGAGTTTTATCATGGTTAGAGCTAAACCCTGCAGGACAGTGGCCCTTCAGGACCGAAGTTGCCCATCCCTGGTTTAGAGTGTAGCAGAGCTATGTAGGGAATAGGTTGCTGGGGCAAGTCAATTATATAGTTTAGCAGCCATTACATAATATGCAGTCCGTCTTCCACATACCTCTGGTTTACTGATACATACATCTTAAAATAATTCCTGTCATTCTCTGAGTAAACAACTGTAATTACCTAACAAGCCACCAGCCATTATCAGACCTCTGTAACACCTCCACAACAGCGCCGATGCTCAGAGAGAGCTCGTCCTCTTTTTTAGATGTGTAACTTCTTGTAGCGCAGTACAGAGACACTAGGGGAGTGGGGAAAAAAGTTCAGTTAGCAAGGTTATCTTTGGAGATTCAGTAAGACAGAACGTTTATGTAACAACAGTATCTTACTTTCAAATGTAGGTGAGTCAAACTCATCCTCGTCCTCTTCTTCTTCCTCATCACATAACTCCAAGTAGGGAGCCGGAAACCAAGCTAGACATTTATCCTCATTCTCAACAAGCCACCAACCTGATCACAACAACGCACACACAAAAAACATTAAAAACCTGTATGGAACTGCACTATGAACTTTCAGTTCACTCCGTTATGGGTGAAGGTACAGTACATACCTGCTTTGTCTTTGATGAGCACATCCAGTCTTTCATCCACAGCTACTTTAAAGGGCTTGTTCTTTGTATCTTTGGTCTCATATGGAGCCACACATCGATATGTCTTGGACACAAAAGGCTGGGTCACATTGCCATTGCTCAGACGTTTATTTGCCAAGTCAGCTCCTCTGTTGACAGTGGGGATGCTGTTTGATTGTAGAATCATCACACTGCAGGGAGAAATTAGGAGCTTTAACAGACATTAACTGCACAAACACTTTGACTCGGGTATTAAACTGTGTCAACGGAAACAGATCAAATCAGAAATATGAAGTGAGCTACCGTACATACTTTTTGGAATGTTGCAGTTACCTGCTTATTTGCCTCAGGGAAATAATCTACATGGCCTACCTGTTTTTGGTATATTCTGGCAGAAGCTCCTGCTCAGTTGGCAGAAAGAACTGAATGACTTCTGTGGAATGTGACACAACCGTGTCACACTGCAACAGGTTGGAACAGTACTTCTCCAGATTCCTCAGACGAGACACTGACTTTGCCGAACCCTTCAACTGAAACGACGTCCTCGTGAACTGGGCTGCAAACAACAGCCAATAAACAACAAAACAAAAACAGTCTGGATAAACCAGTTGTCTTTAACAGGGCCCTCTAGGGGTTAATGGGAGTAATACAGACATGATGCAGCCAAAGTTCAGCTGTTTGCCTCCAACATAAAATATTATAATGCATTGTGTAATTGTAATAATTATTAATGATTATTTGAAAGGCTTTAAAATGTGAGCATCAATATGCATGTAAAGTATGTAAATACAGTAATACGTTACTTTATGCACGCTATTTATAGGTCAGGCTTAAGAATCTTTTTTTTTTTTTTCTTGAATAAAATGTTTTATATTTAGAAGTCACAACATTATGTAGGCCTACATCTGAATCATCTAAAAAATAAATAAAAAAAATGTCAATCATACCTCCAAATCTGGGAAGCACTCTATCTTCTTTACCAAAATGGTTTCCCACAAGAAACTTATTTTTTAACTCCCTCTGTTGAAAAGAATAGTAAATTAAATAACGAGTTTCACACTTCTAGTAACGATTTGTGCTAAGGAAATGACTGTATAATTTACATGGAGCGTTTTGAAGTCTCTGAGGGATCGATACACTATCAGCTCACTCTGGTCTGACCATAGCACAGATGCCATGTATTTCTGTAACAAATAAACAAACAAACAATTATAAGCATACGCTACATTCAACAGCATTGTCAGTGTTTAAAGTTATCCAACGAATACATCATATTCTTACTTTGTCCTTGTCCTTCTTCATTACTCCGATAAGACTGACGTCGACCGGAAAGCGCGGGTCACTCATAGCTGAC
Organism: Anabarilius grahami; assembly: GCA_003731715.1. Lineage (NCBI taxonomy): Eukaryota > Metazoa > Chordata > Actinopteri > Cypriniformes > Xenocyprididae > Anabarilius > Anabarilius grahami. The sequence continues at coordinate 3,383,754 of RJVU01018281.1, forward strand.
GCTGTTTCTGATGAACGAGCTCACATTAAGAAAACTCTCCTGACTTGTTCTCTTTCAGCATCACCAGCATCCTCATCATTTATAGCCACCAGCAATGGGCGTGTTGTTTATCTCACGTGATTGTTTAAAAGAAAAATGAGTGAGTGTAGGAGAAATCTAATAAACGGCTGCGCGCACGTGCGAAATTGAGCGCCGGTGGGAGAAGTTATGACACAATAATATTTGTCTGTAATAAAACGTCAATGCTGTCTTTAAACCAAAAGTTATGACACAATATTTGTCAGTAATAAAACGTTAGAATTGTCTGTGCTGAAGTTTGTTACTAGAATAGGCTACAGGAAGCAAACAACACTATCAACTATCTCTCTGCTCTATCTATCTATCTATCTATCTATCTATCTATCTATCTATCTATCTATCTATCTATCTATCTATCTATCTATCTATCTATCTATCTATCTATCTCTATCTATCTATCTATCTATCTATCTATCTATCTATCTATTAATTGGATGACTAACTTGTAAGACTAGTCTTAACGGTTTATACAACCAGCCCCAGCAGGAGTGGAACCTTTCCCATAATGACTTTTCATCAAAACATCCAACGTGAGCAGTCCATTCAGGGCTGTCATCCTTTAGTAATTTTCCCATGATGACCTGGTGGTTTTGTGGGGGTGGACAGGCTAAGTGGGGCTCGCAGGTGTTTCTTCAAACTGAGGGTGATGAGAGGGCAGACAGCTAGAACATTGATCTGAAGCTGCTGGCGTCACACTGGCCTGTGAAGAACCGCCAAAACTCCTCTGCAGAATCAGCTCAAGGTCATCAGCACTCTGAGTTTCTCATGCCTCATGCATGCACACATCATCACCTGGAAAAGGACCCCAAACGCACGTTTTGGCTATCCGGATGAAGGCAGCAAACACGTGCTTTTTGTGCACCACCCACTGAACCGGGGCAGTCCGAGAGAAAATATGTGCCCACAGACTTGATCCGGAGCCAGGTGCAGTAATGAACAATATGATGACCACTTGGAAAATACCCTAAAGAAAGTCCCCTAATAAAAGTGGCCAAAATATTTCTAAAATACAGTTGTTCTTCTTTACTAAAGCTCCAGCCTCTGTAGGTAGAAATAGTTTTCCAATTTATGTTGCTTATTTTCATGTTAAAAATAGTTACGCTTATTATAGTACATTAAAGTCAATATACCATTGGGCAAATATATATTTTTCACTGGTTTATTTGAATGAAATTACAAGATGATAAACTTATCTTTATAATACAACAAAACATTAACACACAAAAGCCTGATTTCACCAACCTGCAACATGGGATCATCATCTTTGTTGATCCTGGAAAAACATCCCAATCAACCAATCAGATTTGAGGGACAAGTTTAGTTTATGTCAAGTTTAGGCTTAAAACCAGGGCTAGGTGCTTCTACAGCAGTGTTATGATTTTAGGGATAAGTTAGGGGTAGGGTTAGGTTTAGGGGTTATATGATTAGGACAAAATTTTCGGACAGTAATGTTGTTCCAGGATCAACAAAATACAACAAAAAACAATATGGCGATAGCATCAATAACGCAATGAAACTATATTTATTTTTCTTGCCATGTGAAATGTGAGCATAACTTAAAAGCTATTTTGTTGATTTGTCAGTCAAGGCATTTTTCAAATAGATTTAAAGCTTGCTCTTCTGCTCATAATAGCTAATAGCTGCTAGATTTGCACATATGCATTAGATTTGCAAATACATTAAGACAAAGTATGCCTTTGTTGTAATGTAATTTGCTTTTATGTTTCATTAACGAGATTAATTTAAAAAGAATAATTCAATCTTTCTGAAGGCAATGCTCAGCTATTTTCTTTCTGTGTTACCATATGCTGTAGAAAATGAAAAGTGTTTACACAACCTACCTCAACAATGGTGAATTAAATAGTTTAAAGGTGCTCTAAGCGATCCTGGGTGGAGTAACTTCCTGTTGACGTTCGAAGTGTTGTCAAACAAAACAGAGGCTAGCTAGACCCTCCCTCCTCCTCCTCCCCCTCCCCCTCCGTACTTCCTGAAACAGTCATGAACGCCCATTTAAAATGTAAGTAGCTTGCGTATTGACGCTGCTTGTCTGTTATTGGCTGGAGCATGTTTATTATGTTTCTTGGTCCAGGCTGCACCAGATTGTTTTTGTTGCCGTTTTTGGAGCTTGTGGCGACTACAGAGACCGCGTTTTTTTACAGTGTGTTCAGGGGACAGGCAGCTAGCGGATAGTGAGGAGATGTTTGCTGTATGTGACAAAAAAATGTTTGGCCTAAAAACGCCTGACATCGCTTAGAGCACCTTTAAGAAAGTAAAACAGATGTAAAGCCAATTGTCCTCTTAAAATAGCTGTCTGGGAGGGGTTAGGGAGGAGAGCAGGTACATTTCTGTTTTTACACAACCACACTTTCATTGAAACTAGTTTCTATTATTGTTCATGTAACAGTTATGTACCAGGAAAGCAAAATGTAAAAGGGAAATAAAACTGATCGACAGCTACACATCCACCTCTATAGTTAGTCATAGGAGGATAAAAATAGCTGTTCAGCAGAGGCATTCAGAATGCCCAGGAATTAAACTTGACTAACATTGCCATATCTTGCTTAAGAGCTCTACTTTGGTCAATATTATGGCATCATTGGACCTTACAGTGATTCTACTAGTTTGCTCAGACAAGAAATTGCTCATTAGTTACACTGAAAAAAACTTGTTTTATTCAAGTCAAAATAGTATATAACATCACAGAATCAAATTAAATACATCAATTCATACTAACATATCTATTTTTTTATGGGTTAAATCAGGTAGAAATAGCTCTCAGGTATCAATAAGTTACTACTTTTTACAGTGTGGCACTGTAAATGAACTGTGAAGGGCCTCTCACACCATAAACAATAACTAGAAACATAACACTTTAAGATGCTGTCCCCACCACAGCTATAATTATAATGAAATACAGGTCCTTCTCAAAAAATTAGCATATTGTGATAAAAGTTCATTATTTTCCATAATGTAATGATAAAAATTAAACTTTCATATATTTTAGATTCATTGCACACCAACTGAAATATTTCAGGTCTTTTATTGTTTTAATACTGATGATTTTGGCATACAGCTCATGAAAACCCAAAATTCTCAAATCTCAAAAAATTTGCATATTTCATCCGACCAATAAAAGAAAAGTGTTTTTAATACAAAAAAAGTCAACCTTCAAATAATTATGTTCAGTTATGCACTCAATACTTGGTCGGGAATCCTTTTGCAGAAATGACTGCTTCAATGCGGCGTGGCATGGAGGCAATCAGCCTGTGGCACTGCTGAGGTGTTATGGAGGCCCAGGATGCTTCGATAGCGGCCTTAAGCTCATCCAGAGTGTTGGGTCTTGCGTCTCTCAACTTTCTCTTCACAATATCCCACAGATTCTCTATGGGGTTCAGGTCAGGAGAGTTGGCAGGCCAATTGAGCACAGTAATACCATGGTCAGTAAACCATTTACCAGTGGTTTTGGCACTGTGAGCAGGTGCCAGGTCGTGCTGAAAAACGAAATCTTCATCTCCATAAAGCTTTTCAGCAGATGGAAGCATGAAGTGCTCCAAAATCTCCTGATAGCTAGCTGCATTGACCCTGCCCTTGATAAAACACAGTGGACCAACACCAGCAGCTGACATGGCACCCCAGACCATCACTGACTGTGGGAACTTGACACTGGACTTCAGGCATTTTGGCATTTCCTTCTCCCCAGTCTTCCTCCAGACTCTGGCACCTTGATTTCCGAATGACTTTGGACCACTGAGCAACAGTCCAGTGCTGCTTCTCTGTAGCCCAGGTCAGGCGCTTCTGCCGCTGTTTCTGGTTCAAAAGTGGCTTGACCTGGGGAATGCGGCACCTGTAGCCCATTTCCTGCACACGCCTGTGCACGGTGGCTCTGGATGTTTCTACTCCAGACTCAGTCCACTGCTTCCGCAGGTCCCCCAAGGTCTGGAATCGGTCCTTCTCCACAATCTTCCTCAGGGTCCGGTCACCTCTTCTCGTTGTGCAGCGTTTTTTGCCACACTTTTTCCTTCCCACAGACTTCCCACTGAGGTGCCTTGATACAGCACTCTGGGAACAGCCTATTCGTTCAGAAATTTCTTTCTGTGTCTTACCCTCTCGCTTGAGGGTGTCAATGATGGCCTTCTGGACAGCAGTCAGGTCGGCAGTCTTACCCATGATTGCGGTTTTGAGTAATGAACCAGGCTGGGAGTTTTTAAAAGCCTCAGGAATCTTTTGCAGGTGTTTAGAGTTAATTAGTTGATTCAGATGATTAGGTTAATAGCTCGTTTAGAGAACCTTTTCATGATATGCTAATTTTTTGAGATAGGAATTTTGGGTTTTCATGAGCTGTATGCCAAAATCATCAGTATTAAAACAATAAAAGACCTGAAATATTTCAGTTGGTGTGCAATGAATCTAAAATATATGAAAGTTAAATTTTTATCATTACATTATGGAAAATAATGAACTTTATCACAATATGCTAATTTTTTGAGAAGGACCTGTATAGAGGAACAATATTGATGGAATCACTTTTGGAGCAAATATTTTCCAGCTGATGAATGATAAAAACATTGACTGTCAATCAATTGATCTGACTTTAAAGAACTCGAGCACTTAAAACGGCAGACATCATAAGTGCAGAACGTTTATGGCTGTTGGTGTGGGTTCTAACATAATTATTTTTTATAGTTCTCGTTCTTGGTGCTTCCAGGCCTCAACTCTGTATTAAGGGGTTAGTTCACCCAAAAATGAACATTCTGTCTTTAATTACTCACCCTCATGTCGTTTCACACCTGTAAGGCTTTCGTTCATCTTCAGAATACAAATTAAGATATTTTTGATAAAATCCGATGGCTCGTGAGGCCTGTATTGAGAGCAAGTTAACTTACACTTTCAAACGACCAGAAAGCTACTAAAGACATATTTAAAACAGTTCATGTGACTACAATGGTTCAACCTTAATGTTATGAAGCGACGAGAATACATTTTTGTGCGCCAAAAAAACAAAATAACAACTTTATTTAACAATATCTAGTGATAGGCGATTTCAAAACACTGCTTCATGAAGCTTTGAAGCTTTACAAATCTTTTGTTTTGAATCAGTGGTTCAGAGTATGTATCAAACTGCCAAGGTCACGTAATCCATTGAAATTTTGAAACACTTATGACGTAACGAAGCCTTGTTTACTGAAATCATGTGACTTTGGCAGTTTGAGATCGTTTAATACGCACTCCGAACCACTGATTCGAAACAAAAGATTCGTAAAGCTTCGAAGCTTCATGAAGCAGTGTTTTGAAATCGCCCTTCACTATATATTGTTGAATAAAGTCGTTATTTTGTTTTTTGGCACACAAAAAGTATTCTTGTTGCTTCATTACATTAAGGTTGAACCACTGTAGTCACATGAACTGTTACAAATATGTCTTTAGTACATTTCTGGGCGTTTGAAAGTCAAAAAATATCTTACTTTGTGTTCCGAAGATCTTGCAGGTGTGGGAGGACATGAGGGTGAGTAATTAATGACAGAATTTTCATTTTTTGGTGAACTAACCATTAAAGTAAAACAGCACAACAATGATGTTTTTAAAATGGTTCCAGTCCTTGATTTTCATTGGTCATTACAGCGTCCAGCTTAAACCACAATATAGTAACAGTTATGATGTGAAACACCTGTGCACCATATCACTGCACAACACAGATGATTATTTTTGCCGCAGAATTAATCAATTCGCTTACTGAAATTTTGCGTACTTAATATTTTTTAAATGTGTTAGCCATAAAACAATTAGGAAATCAAGGCCATGTTGTATTATGGATATATAGTCACAGCCAAAAATGCTGTAGGTGGTGCGCCATTAAATTAATTTGATAAAAGCAAGAATAAGATCATTTCCATAAAATTCCTCTGTTTTAAGATGGCAATTTTGACAGAACAAATGGCCCCATTATTTAGGTGATTGATAGTAACAGAGTAAACTATTCTGGGAATATGAATTAAGACTATTGCTATTGTTATTATTTTGGCTCTTGGCATGACCTTGATTAATTAATTAAACATCAAACTTGTCAATGATGAAGATCCATGACTCAAATAAAACATTGAGAAATTCCTTTTACAAATCTCCACACCTGTGAATGAATCAGCATCAGAAAAGTAAAATCTGTTGTAAGTAAATTAGTGACCGCAGAAATAAAGCACAAGCAAATCATATTCCTCAGGGGTCCATTTTGGGCCCTATTTTGTTTTTAATGTATATGCTCCCATTGGGAATGATACAAAAAAATTAGGTATCTCTTATCACTTATATGCGGATGATATGCAGATCTACTTGCCTTTAAAGCTTAATTGTACCGATTCCTGTTCAACACTCCGTAGATGTTTGGATGAAGTTAAAGTTTGGATGGCAGATAATCTTGTTCAGTTGAATGAACGTAAAACAGAAATTATGATTTTTGGTCGTTCAGCTTTTAACAAGGCGGAAAGTGACATACTAGGTCCATGGGCGTGTCATTTGCAGGACAGAGTGAAAAGAGTCATCTTCGATTCATCAAATTTGACAATCAAATAAAAAAGTGTAGTTTGGAATTGTTTCTTTTATCTGAGGGCAATTGCTAAGTTAAAATCAATCCTGTCAACTAGCGACTTAGAAAAAGTAATCCATGCTTTTATCTTCTCTCGGCTAGATTATTGTAATGTTATTTATTCTGGAACCTGTCAGACTTATGTTGCACGTCTCTAACTTGTACAAAATGCCGTGACTAGAATGCTTATGAAGGCTAAGAAGAATGATCATGTTACTCCACTGTTGTCCTCACTACTGGTTACCAGTGTATTACAGGATCTAACTTAATGTCTTGATGTATGTCTTTAAGGCATTACATGGAATGGCGCCAGACTATTTGGTGGAGCTTATTAAGCCATATAAATGCTGAGATCCTCAAACAAACTTTTATTAGTGATCCCAAGAGTACATCTTAAATCTAAGGGAGACCGCGTTTTTGCTGTCACTGGTCCAAGACTATGGAATAAGCTTCCCTTCGAGGTTAGATCGTCCCCTACACTATCTTCAAGAGTCGTTTAAAACTACTTCTGCTTTCTCTGCCGTTTTAATTTCACACAGGAGTTTTTATTATTGATGATGACTATTATTGATGATGTGTTTTTGTTGTGTTGTTTGTTTGATTTATTGTATTTTAATTATTAATTTTGCTTACAATGTACAGCACTTTGGAGCTACAGAGTAGCCTGGAAAGTGCTTTATAAATAAATAAATACAATACAATACAATATACAGGTAGATATATTTATGACTGTTTACCAGTATAATAAGCCTGGGAATGCTTTGGCAAGGAGATTAAAAGAAGTGGTGCTGGAAGGGGTGAGTAAAAAAACTTTATTGTGCTCAAACAAGGAACAAGAGTAAATTATATTTCTCGTTACAGGAAGAACTTTTGACATATCCAAGAAATTGACTTCATGTTTATGGCTTGTTGTTCAAAGACCCACCCTAATAGTAAACATGAGACTGTTTGTAAATGTGGAATATTGCACATGGACTAACACATATTCAAGTGATCGGCCAAAGGTTTTACAGCTAGCCAATAAAATCTTCTTTTTAAAACTGTGATGTATGTTTAAAAATTGCTGAATTTTTGCTGAATAGCCGTGTCATAAATACTGTAATTTTGTAATATGATAATTATTGAAAATGAGCATCCAGATATGACTTGAACCTGCATTTGAGCCCTTGCATTAATCATAATTACTGTAATCACACAAAGAAATGCGGCTCAAAAAACAGATGACAAAACTTTCCAGCCTTTTCTTTTACTCATATTTGCATAATGGACAAAAGAGAATCCCCGGAATCAATCATGATGACAAGTCAACATTTATTTAACCTTAACATCCTCTAGAAGTCAAAAACTAATGACCAAGCTTAATCAAGATGGAAAACTAAATTAAAGCGAAGCAGCTAAGTGGGGAGAGTTTTTACCTTCTTTTTTTTTTTTCAATTTAAATGGATTCTTAAAGAAATAACAGTTTCTATTCAAGTTTAAGGCTAATATTTTACATGAAACAAAACCATGTTTCACAACCTAGATGCACAAAAGGTCATTGTCCAAAGTCACCCAAGTTGCTCTTTCTTCAAAGATACACCCACACACCCAAAAGAGTGTTGTTAGTGAAATGTTAGAACATGACTAACTGGCAGCTATAGCAGTTGAATACAATCACATTTTGTATTCATCAAACACTCAATACATTCAGTTTTTCAATTTAGAGAGACTGATATAAGGATGGATGGATGGGATATGAATACTTGCCCAGGAGCATGAAAGTTTGCACATATATTTCAGATAAGACAAACAATTGTGGAAAGCTTCATCCTGGTAAATTCTCAGCAGTAAATAATACAACACCACAATTTAGATGCTTTAGTGTTGTCATACAATCTTGTGAATGAGACCCGAGGCATTTGAGGGCTCCTGAATTATGCGATCTAAGATATGATGCATGTTAAGTGAACCATAAAGTTTGTATGTCTTACAGTTGCAGCTGTTGATTGTGGATCAGATAAATGCCCATATCGGTTATGTTTCAGATCAGTTATTGTAGATTGTATTGTATCTACTTGTTAGAGGCTTTTCATATTAACTGAATCAGCATTCAGTTACTGATATACAAGCCATTACATCAGTCTTCGGTGTCACATGATCTTTCAGAAATCATTATATGCTGATTTGTCATTTCTCAGTTATTATTATTGATGCTCAATTATTATCATCAATGTTAAACAGTTTTTTGGGTAATAGTTTTTAATACTTTTACTGTTTTTCAGGATTCTTAGATAAATATAAAGTTCAAAAGGAACTGTAACGGTGTGTCACCACGGGCAGAAGAAGGCAGGAGAGCAGGTTTCCAAATAACACAAAAGGTTTAATAATAAGTCAAAATCAAGGTAAGGCACATCCAAAACATAACAGTGACTGGACAAAGAACAGACAGAAACCGAGGGCTTATAAACACAGCAAACAGAGGAGTTAACGAGACTAATAAACGAGACACAGCTGAACTGAAGACACTAATCAAATGAGTAACCAAGGATACAAATAAGTGGCGGGAAACTGGGAACAAAGGAGAACATGTGACTAACAGAACAAAGTGCAAAATAGACAGACATGTGACAGGAACATGATTCATTTGAAATAGAAAACTTTTGTAACATTATAATTGTCTTTACTGTCACAATCAACTTAATGCATCATTGTTGAATAAAATTATTCATTCATTATTACTTTTAAATGGTCAAGTATGATGGTTTCCACAAAAATATTAAGCAGCACAGCTGTTTTCAACATTGATAATATTAAGAAATGTTTACTGAGCTGCAAATCAGCATTAGAATGATTTCTGAAGGATCGTGTGACACTGAAGACTGGAGTAATGATGCCATCACAAGAATAAATTACATTTTAAAATATATTCAAATAGAAAAGTTATTTTTAAATTGTAACAATATTTCACAATATTACTGTTTTTACTGTATTTTACATCAAATAAATGCATTATATATATATATACAGTACTCAGCATAAATGAGTACACCCCCTCTAAAAGTAAACAAATTCAGCAATACTCTCTATAGGGTTCCTTGGAAGATATAATGTTCCAGCAAATTTGCTTGATCAATTAACAAAGCATGTCAATATTAATCAGGAAAATAATGTTTTCTTATCGAAGTGATAAGATATGATCACCCTCCTGAAAGCTACAAAAAAAATAAAAAAAATAAATCTGGAGCAAGTTAAAGGCAATTTTTGATCAACAGGTAAGTATGCTGAACCAAAGCATTTCTCAACAGTTAAAAACTAAACAAAACAGTCATTTCTTAACAATTAAAAGTGTTATATAGCCCAGCGAATCATTCTCAGACTTAATGCTAACAACTATGGATCCTTCAGAAATAATTGTCAGAAGACTTCACTTCGAGCTTTCATTTAGTGATGAGTACTTTTTTGCTAAGAAAAGGTCAGGAGAAATGATAAGCAAGTGTCTCAGAGCTGGTAAACACTGTGAGAAGAGTGACTATTCATCTCACACAATGTGCAGAAGTGAAATGCATTGTTGTTGTCCACACAGGAACTATATACTGTAGCCAAAGCACAAGAAACTTATTTCTTAAGTCTTTTCCAAGGCCCATATTAACAAAATATAGACATCTGGTAATCCATTCTTTGTGGTCTTATGAGACCAAATCAATCATTTTAGATCAAACAGCATCCAAAATGTATATCGTTACAAGTGTGTGGAGTACAGTGAGAAGTGCCTGGTCCCCACAGTGACGTTCGGTTGTAGTAAAGTTCTTATATTGGAATGTATGAGTGCTGAATGAGTGGAGGAGTAGTGCTTTATCAGTGGTGTTATGAATTTACACATCATTTTTTGATGTAATACAAAATTTTGGAACAGAGGACACTCCCTTCTTCTTATTCATTGCGTTGTTGGCCACTTTTTCAACATGACAATAATTCTATACATTCTCCCAAGGTGAAACTTCTTTAGTGGACAAGTATTTCACACAACCTCAACAATATTGGGCATCTGTGGGGGATTTTAGAGACTGTTTGAGCAACACTCATACACCAGGGTAGTCAAAGAGGTCGTCCTCCACAATAGATGTGTTTTGTCATGAAAAGTAATGCGCTACATTACTTTTGCCTTATTTTTTTTTCTCACCTGGGCTGGACATGCTTGTTTGTTTTTTAATACAAAACAAGTTATATTCTTGGTTAATGTAAAGGCCCTTTCACATCAAAAGTGATATGAATAAGCCTAGGCTGAAGGAATGCATATTTACGCCTGCACAGTAAAGGGCGCAGCTCATACAAACCTTTCAGATGTGCTGCCATTCTGGATTAAAGAAGAATAGGATACTGGAGAAGAAAGTTTCAACACTCTTCTAAAAGTCACGCTCGTCACGCTTATTAATATGGTTAAATTGGATTATTGAAGGTTAGCAGCAAAGACATTGGTTGATAAATTTAGATTAAATACATAAAGTATATTTGTGTTATATAAAACATTACAGGTTTGCGTAAAATTCTGAAATTGCATTTCACTGTTTTTATTCATTTTGAGGAATACAGAATGTTTTCATGCAACTGAGATGAGTAAATGCATGTTTATATTTAGTCTAGAACTACAATAAAAATCATGTTACACGGCGCACACAACGCCTCTGCACTTACCCTTTTTCTCTCACCTTGAGGACAGGAGAGCTGTCAGTCAATAAATGTGAAAACAAAGTAATTTGCAAAAAATGTAACTCAGATATTTTGTTGCGAATTTAAAAAGTAATGCGTTACTTTACTAGTTACTTGAAAAAAGTAATCTGATTATGCAACTCAAGTTACTTGCAATGCATAACCCCCACTGATTATTACATTAACTAATGCTAACAAATGAGACCTTATTGTAAAGTGTTAACATAAATTCTATATTTGAGGACAAAATAATATTTTTTTTTTTTAGTACAATTAGTGATCCTGATGCTCTTTATATTCTGTCTTTATAATATATTTTAACCTTTGGTTAACACTCTTCTTTGATCTGTGGTGCACGTGTTCACAGTGAAGGGGTGGATTCTTGAATCCACTGTCGCTTCAATATCCTTTTGAGTGGTTTGTGATCAAGTTATTAAGCAGTGTTTATGCTTTTAAAAATAACTGATTTCAATGAATTTGACCAATTCACAGTTAAAGCATTTACCTTACTTCTCATCTTTAACCCTCAGGGGTCTGAGGATTTTTGGGGCCCTGGAGAAGTTTTGACATGCCCTGACATTTGTGCTTTTTTCAGTTGTTCATAAACATATGAATGGAAAAAGAACAATAAAGAATAATCAAGAATATTGTCTGAACCTCTTACTGAGAGAAAGTACATGTTTTAGGAAAGTTTCAGAGCTAGAGCTTGATCTACTAACTGCAACCTTGAAGAAGCTGTGTATCTGTGTGTGTGTGTGTGTGTGTGGGCATGTTTTTGTGAAATATCAGGACACAAATGTGTATAATGACATGGATATGACATAGGTATTACAAGGAGAGGGTGACTTATGAGGACATTCCCCATGTCCCCACTTTTCAAAAGGCTTATAAATCATACAGAATGAGTTTTTGTGAGAAAGTAAAAGTGTGCACAGTTTCCTGTGATGGTTAGGTTCAGGGGTAGGGGTAGTGTAGGGGGATAAAAAATACGGTTTGTACAGTATAAAAACCATTACGCCTATGGAATGTCCCCACATTTCACAAAAACAAACATGTGTGTGTGTGTGTGTGTGTGTGTGTGTGTGTGTGAATATCTTTTGTTACAGGTCCTGAGGTGCACAACGGGCACCCAGGGGAGATGACCATCTTCAGACAAACTGAAGCCTACAAAACGCTACCTTGGCAGGTCACTTTGTGCCTAAGCCAGGCCCCCTCTTTGTCATCCTCTTTGTTTTCCAAGTTTATCTATATCAGAATCATTCATCCTGAAGTAATGGCGTAGTTTAGTGACCTGCGTTAGAGTATAACTGTTGCTGTATTGAGTGTGAATGCAGAACTGCCTATGAACTCCTTGCTGAGTGTTGAACCTGACTTCTGCTAATGAAACTGCAAACTATTCTTCTGTAAAATTTTCTTCAAATGATTGCATCTCTGACTCCTGGTCTTTATTCATCATATTATCTGGTCCTTGGGTCTTAACTGTAAATTTCCTTACAAGAGATGTTTCCAAAACATGATTCAGAACTAAAACTTTTGTTGCTTTTTTCTTTTATATTCTTTATAAGCCATTTTGACAGTATGTTAGCTTAGATAACTGTGATACATTAGAATTTATGGCTTTCATTTTCATGCATCTCATTGCACATTTTCAAAATGTTGAATAATATCAGTGTATAAAATCTGCAGCCTGGAATCATAAATCACACTGTGGTCATTCATTTAGTTTTCCACAGGAAACCTGGCCCCATGACGGAGACTAGTTTCTCCCAAAGGTTTTTTTTTTTTTAACCTACTGCAACCCAGTGGAGTTTTGGTTCCTTGCTACGGTCACCTTTGGCTTGCTCATTTGTTGTTTAAATGACAATTAATATCAAGTAATATTATTGATTTAATTGCACTGACACTATTGAATGAGAACAAAATTTTAACTGAAGTGGATAGTGACACAAGAACTGAAATAGTTAAATAAAAGTTGAACATATAACACCTGTATTGATATCTCTTCACTGGTTACCTGTAAAATATAGAATACAATACAAGGTGTTAATGTTTGTCTATAAAGCATTGCATGATCTGGCTCCTGAGTATTTAAAAGACTTGCTAATTCCTTACCAGTCTAAACGTCATCTGCGCTCCTCTCAGAGTACACTCAAAAAAATGATACGTTGGATTAACTTAATTTTTTTATGTCAACAGGTTCCACGTAATTTGATTATGTTGCATTTAATTAACATTATTTATTTCAGTTAACTTAAATTTATTACGTACAGTTAACTCAATGCCATTTAGTTGAATCAGGTTAACATTCTTAATTTTGTTCAAAACCATTAAGTTTAATTATCCTAATATTAATATCAATCAGAAATTTAAAAAAAAATCCAGTTTAATTGATTAGTTTATTTAGTGGATGCATTCCAGAACAATTTTCACAACTTTTACAAAATATTTACTCTGTAAATACTCTTATTGTTAGGTGTTAGCCAGAAGATGGTTTTATTCCATCTATGGCATGCCCAAAATAGTTATTTTTATTATTAAAACAACTTTAATTGTTGTTAGCAGGTCCTCAACCCTAATCACATGTTCTACACTTCACTACAATGGTAACCCCTAAAACTATTAACATAACAGAAATTTTTAAATACCAACATAATAGAAAGTAAACATTAAAAAGTCTCTCCATTTTCTCATGTTGCTAGAAACTGCTTAAAATAACACTTTATTTCAACATTTACTCTTCCAGATCAGCCCCTTTGCAAAGCATGATGGGAAGTGAAAGTCCTGTTTGATTGAGTCCTGGTTGAGTTTACTTGATTGAAACATGTTATTTTAATATTAAAACATTAAGTTAAGTCAAAAAGTAATCGTTTTAAGTCAATTTAACATGAATCAATTAAATTTGAACCAGAAACCTAATACAATGGTGTTGAATCAAAATAAGTTGTTTAAATAAAGTGAACAGCATCAAAAAATCTTTTTTTTTAGTGTATGCTTTTAACCGTCCCACGGTCTCGATTGAGGCGCAGTGGAGACCGCGCTTTTTTTTGGTCCATTTTTATGGTTTTGAAAGCGCTTTACAAATAAAAATGTAGTTGAGTTGAGTGGAGAACTTTGCAACAATGACAGTTATTAACCTGAACTGGAACAACACTGAACTAAATTGAGCTAAATAATTGTGTAGAAATACACAATCTACATTGTACACTACCAAAAAAAAAAAGCCTTTGGGATGTGGCACCTCTTGATGGAAATAAATGCTGCGATGTTAGGTGCATCAATTTTTGGTCAAGATCTTGTATTGACAATGCAAGAGGTGAGCACTCTGTAAAGTCTCCTCCAGCACATCCCAAAGACTTTCAATGATTTTAAGGTCTGGACTCAAAGGTGCCAATTCATGTGTGAAAATTAGTCTTCATGCTCCCTCCCAACCATTCTCTCACAGTTTGAGCCTGATGAATCTTGACATTGTCATCCAGGAATATGGCCATTAGGTGTCTTCCTACATGGCTGTAAGAAATGACAAACTACACACTCCATCAATTAGGGTTAGAAGAACTGTTGCCAAACATATTACATGCTAGAAACATAATAATCACTGCAATAATGATCCAGTCATAGACTCGTAAGCATTTGCTGATTTAAATCCAAACAGCAATTTTTTTTAAAAACTTTTTTTGGTCAGACAGTGTATACAGGTCCTTCTCAAAAAATTAGCATATTGTGATAAAAGTTCATTATTTTCCATAATGTAATGATAAAAATTTAACTTTCATATATTTTAAATTCATTGCACACCAACTGAAATATTTCAGGTCTTTTATTGTTTTAATACTGATGATTTTGGCATACAGCTCATGAAAACCCAAAATTCCTATCTCAAAAAATTAGCATATTTCATCCGACCAATAAAAGAAAAGTGTTTTTAATACAAAAAAAAAGTCAACCTTCAAGTAATTATGTTCAGTTATGCACTCAATACTTGGTCGGGAATCCTTTTGCAGAAATGACTGCTTCAATGCGGCGTGGCATGGAGGCAATCAGCCTGTGGCACTGCTGAGGTGTTATGGAGGCCCAGGATGCTTCGATAGCGGCCTTAAGCTCATCCAGAGTGTTGGGTCTTGCGTCTCTCAACTTTCTCTTCACAATATCCCACAGATTCTCTATGGGGTTCAGGTCAGGAGAGTTGGCAGGCCAATTGAGCACAGTAATACCATGGTCAGTAAACCATTTACCAGTGGTTTTGGCACTGTGAGCAGGTGCCAGGTCGTGCTGAAAAACGAAATCTTCATCTCCATAAAGCTTTTCAGCAGATGGAAGCATGAAGTGCTCCAAAATCTCCTAATAGCTAGCTGCATTGACCCTGCCCTTGATAAAACACAGTGGACCAACACCAGCAGCTGACATGGCACCCCAGACCATCACTGACTGTGGGTACTTGACACTGGACTTCAGGCATTTTGGCATTTCCTTCTCCCCAGTCTTCCTCCAGACTCTGGCACCTTGATTTCCGAATGACATGCAAAATTTGCTTTGGACCACTGAGCAACAGTCCAGTGCTGCTTCTCTGTAGCCCAGGTCAGGCGCTTCTGCCGCTGTTTCTGGTTCAAAAGTGGCTTGACCTGGGGAATGCGGCACCTGTAACCCATTTCCTGCATACGCCTGTGCACGGTGGCTCTGGATGTTTCTACTCCAGACTCAGTCCACTGCTTCCGCAGGTCCCCCAAGGTCTGGAATCGGTCCTTCTCCACAATCTTCCTCAGGGTCCGGTCACCTCTTCTCGTTGTGCAGCGTTTTTTGCCACACTTTTTCCTTCCCACAGACTTCCCACTGAGGTGCCTTGATACAGCACTCTGGGAACAGCCTATTCGTTCAGAAATTTCTTTCTGTGTCTTACCCTCTCGCTTGAGGGTGTCAATGATGGCCTTCTGGACAGCAGTCAGGTCGGCAGTCTTACCCATGATTGCGGTTTTGAGTAATGAACCAGGCTGGGAGTTTTTAAAAGCCTCAGGAATCTTTTGCAGGTGTTTAGAGTTAATTAGTTGATTCAGATGATTAGGTTAATAGCTCGTTTAGAGAACCTTTTCATGATATGCTAATTTTTTGAGAAGGACCTGTAGAGTGCTATATAAATAAATGTGACTTGACATCAATGTGGAACCTCATGTCTAATGAGTAATCCTACAGAATGTTTACACAACAACGACGTACTAAAAAAAATGGAAAAGTTTGCAAAAGTGTGTAGTTTACATTGAGACAATAACGGTTATCATTTTCAAAAACTTTGAAAACTCAAAAAGTTTGTGTTTTCAGGCCCCCAAACACTGTTGTCATGTAAATGAACCACCAAAAATGTTTTCTATTTTTAGTTGAAAATGATGTTGTGTAAAAGGGCCCCTGAATAACTGCAAAGTGGGTTAATTTTGACATACTCAGAAATGTTCTACAATGCTTAATACTGTGAACAAGGAAAACATTCCTAAGGTGCTTATGTAGGCTATCCTTTACAATTGAGGGCATGTCCTAATTTCTTTTTACTGTCAAATGTAGTACTGTATTTCAAGAATAAAGCCTTTATACCCAGTGCCATCAGCATCTTTTTTCTCACAGAAAGGAGTGTTTCTCACTGAAGAATGTGGTTAGTGGATATTCCAGTACAGTGAGTTAGTTTTTTTTTTTTTTAAATCAGTCAAACGTGACAGGTTTTACTTTCTATATGACAGTGTGATACTACAGTTACTAACCTCTGTCAAGCATATTAAAGGGTTAGTTCACCCAAAAATGAAAATTCTGTCATTAATGACTCACCCTCATGTCGTTCCAAACCCGTAAGACCTCCTTTCATCTTCGGAACACAGTTTAAGATATTTTAGATTTAGTCCGAGAGCTTTCTGTCCCTCCATTGAAAGGGTTTGTACGGTAGACTGTCCATGTCCAGAAAGATAATAAAAACATCATCAAAGTAGTCCATGTGACATCAGTGGGTTAGTTAGAAGTTTTTGAAGCATCGAAAATACATTTTGGTCCAAAAATAACAAAAACTACGACTTTATTCAGCATTGTATTCTCTTCCGGAATCCTTTCCATTGAATTGATTCCATTGAATCCTTTCATCTGTCGGCGTTGGTAATGCACTTTTACGTCGTTGTTTTAGGCGATTAGGACATCAGCGACATGCACACTTACGCACCATTTAAAAAAATATAGCAATACCAAAATACAAACAATGTAGAATAGCTTGAATACAGCGTGCGTCTCCCTCAGACTGTAAACGAAGCTCTGGCGCACCAGATAACACGTCAGCAGCGTCTTACGTCAGCAGCGTCACTGTGGAGTCGTGAACCCGGATGAACAACAGACCCGGAAGAGAATACAATGCTGAATAAAGTCGTAGTTTTTGTTATTTTTGGACCAAAATGTATTTTCGATGCTTCAAAAACTTCTAACTAACCCACTGATGTCACATGGACTACTTTGATGATGTTTTTATTATCTTTCTGGACATGGACAGTCTACCGTACAAACCCTTTCAATGGAGGGACCGAAAGCTCTCGGACTAAATCTAAAATATCTTAAACTGTGTTCCGAAGATGAACGGAGGACTTACGGGTTTGGAACGACATGAGGGTGAGTCATTAATGACAGAATTTTCATTTTTGGGTGAACTACTTAATATTTTTTAGCAAACGTTTTTTTCAAGGATTCTTGGATGAATAACAAGAACAGCATTTATTTGAAACAGAAATCTTTTCACCCTAAACTTGTGAATGGTTGTGAATATTTTTCACGTTTCCTTTTTTTTTTGGTTTTGTTATTGTAACAATAACTGTAGTAACTATTTTGGAACTATAATTACCATAGACTTTTTTTTTGTAAGGGAAGCATGAAATTGTCATTGTATCTAGCCATGTTGCTCTAATCTTCACAGTTAGCTTTGAGCTGAAGCTGATTGCAGTCACATGGTTATTCGAAGATGGAGCAATAAAATAGAAAGCACAGATTTAAACAGAACTCTTGCAAATATGGGTTACAGGCAGTCTTGTTTGTTTGTTTGTTTATCTACAGCACAACCTCAATATTACAGTTTTGATTGCTGTGGGATTTACAGCCGGAGAGATGGAATCTACACATGCAGAAATGGCGGGATTTACCTGCCCATCAGATAAACAGATAGACTACGCGCGAACTTTCCATTTAAATAAGTAACGCCAGCTGATTGGTTAATGTTACCGGAAGATTTTAGCTTTAGGTCACTAAACCTCTTATAAAGCATTTGTACAATTAATTTCTAGTTCACGTTTTCTATTAAAAATATTACACATCAATATTTTCATTAATAAACGAATAAAAAACAAAACAAAAATATAAGTGCAAAAGAAGGTAACTTATACGAAGTCAGTATTGTTTGTCTGCAAATAGACAAAATAATTATATTTTCGACATTGTGGAGCAGCGGTAGGGACTTTTATTATGAATTGTCCTTTACGGTCCTTATGTAGGTCACAATTTTCAGCTTCACGCTTTGGTTTCACGTTGCCGCATGCTGACATCTCCTGTCAGAGAATTTATATTTCTTAAATAGTTGAGTTAACCTTAATTATACTTAATACGTGTGCTTTTCTTTTGTTCCTGAAACATGAACGATGATTTGTCAAATTAGCTTTAACGCCTGATCCAGCTTTCTAACCTTGACTGAATGGTTGTTCACAGTTGAACTGTTACGTTGATGCGAATACATAGAGGTTTAAACATACGATGTTACGGAATATTTGTAGGTATCAGAGACAGTTTGGCCAGGTCATTTGGCCATTTTCATTCCCTCAAGGGCATCATGGTCCTAGCTTATCAACACACCTACAAAAGGCAAAATATTCCAGTGCCATAACAGGTAAGATTACAGAAATGTACAGAAGGACAAACCTAATATATTGATGCATGATCTCTTGTTCTTACATTGCGTTTTGCAGAAAGAAAGAAGTTCTACGAGAATGTCTCGATATCTCAAGGTGAAGGTGAGTGTCATTAAGCATGTTGTGATGCCCATAGCAACACACATCTGCAACTTAAAATTAATAATACGTAGGTTCTCAACAAGAGAAACCGTTATGTCTGTTTGAAAATGTTTTTGTGTTGTCTACAGGGGGCGTGTTTGAAATAAACCTTGACAAGCGAAAGCTGAAGACTCCAGGTGGAAAGCTGTTCACAGTTCCCAATGAAGCTCTTGCCATAGCTGTTGCAACAGAGTGGGACGTTCAGAAGGACACGCTGAAGTTTTACACCATGCACTTAGTAGGCTATTATTATTATAAAAAGTTCAAGATAGAGTTTCTAAATTGCATATATTAACTATATTATCACCCAGCAGTATATTTAAAGTTGCATATAGAATACCTTCAACTTCATTTGTATACATAAAGTAATATATAAACAGTGTGAAAAAGAAAGTACACACTCTTTTAATTTTATGGTTTTGCATATCAGGACATAATAAATAATTTGGTCCTTAGCAGATCTTAAAATTAGGTAAATACAACCTCAGATGAACAACAGCACATGACATATTACACTGTGTCATTATTTAACAAAAACTAGACCAAAATGGAGAAGCCATGTGTGTAAAAACTAAGCACCCCATGATTCAATAGCTTGTAGAACCACCTTTAGCTGCAATAATTTGAAGTAATCGTTTTCTGTATGGCTTTATCAGTCTCTCACATCATTGTGGAGGAATTTTTGCCCACTCCTCTTTACAACATTGCTTCAGTTCATTGAGGTTTGTGGGCATTTGTTTATACACAGCTCTCTTAAAGGGATAGTTCACCCCAAAATGAAAATACTGTCATCATTTACTCATCCTCAAGTTGTTCCAAACCTGAACACAAAAGATTATATTTTGAAGAATGATGGTAATCAAACAGTTGATGGACCCCATTTACTTCCATAATGAGAAAAACAATACTCAAATGAAACTCAAAAATGAAAATTTGCTGTTAATTTACTCGCCCTCAGGCCATCCAAGATGTAGGGGACTTTTGTTTTTCCTTCAGTAGAACAGTAAAGAAGATTGTTTTGTCTGTATATGTTTTTTTTTTTAATCTCAAAGTGACGGCACCCATTGACTTCCATTATATGAATCACAGAGGACCATGCTTTTAGCTAAAAATCTTCTTTGGACTTTGACTGGACCATTGCAACACCTTGATTCTTTTCTTTTTCAGCCATTCTCTTGTAGATTTGCTGGTGTGCTTGGGATCATAGTCCTGTTGCATGACCCAATTTTGGCCAAGCGTTACCTGTTGGGCAGATGGCCTCACATTTGACTCTAGAATACTTTGGCATACTGAGGAGTTCATGGTCGACTTAATGACTGCAAGGCGTCCCAGTCCTGTGGCTGCAAAACAAGCCCAAATCATCACCCCTCCACCACTGTGCTTGACCGTTGGTATGAGGTGTTTGTTCTGATATGCTGTGTTTGGTTTTCGCCAGATGTGGCACTGTGCATTATGGGCAAACATCTCCACTTTGATCTTGTCTGTCCAAAGGCCATTGTTCCAGATGTTTTATGGTTTGTTTGATGCAACTTTGCAAACTAAGCCATGCTGCCATGTTATTTTTTTTTTATATGTAGCTCTTGGGTTTTTTGCAATTTCTCTGAGCATTGCATGGTCTTACCTGAATTTGTAAATTTGAATGTTTTCCACTTGTGAATAATCTTCCTCACTGTAGAATGATGGACTTCAAATTGTTTGGAAATGGCCTTATAACCCTTCCCATATTGATGGGCCACAACAATTGTCTTTCCTCCTTGGCATCGTGTTAACAAACACCTGAAGGCTCCAGACCAGCAAACTGCCAAAACGTTTGCTTTTATAGAGGTGGTCACACCTGCTGATGACCAGTTAATCAAAGGCATTTGATTAGCAGTGTCTGACTTCCACTTACTCTCTTGATTCCTATGGAAGCAGTAAGGGTGTACTCCATTTTGGTCTAGTTTTTGTTAAATAATGACACAGTGTGATATATCATTTGTTGTTGTTCATCTGAGGTTGTATTTACCTAATTTTAAAGGATTAGTTCACTTTCAAATAAAATTTTCCTGATAATTTACTCACCCCCATGTCATCCAAGATGTCCATGTTCTTCTTTCCTTAGTTGAAAAGAAATTAAGGTTTTTGATGAAAACATTCCAGAATTATTCTCCTTATAGTGGACTCCAATGGCCTCCAATCGGTTGAAGGTCAAAATTACAGTTTCAGTGCAGCTTCAAAGGGCTTTAAACGATACCAGACGAGGAATAAGGGTCTTATCTAGCGAAACGATTGGCCATTTTCGAAAACAAAATGTAAATGTATATGCTTTATATAAACAAATGATCGCCTTCCAAGTGGTTCCACCAAAACCACACTTTCCTACTCTTCAAAAAGCTTTTGCTGTATGTCCTACGCCTTCCCTATTCAACTTACGGAAAAAATGGAACTGGCGTCGCATTCGTTCCGTAAGTAGAAGAGGTGGTTTTGGCGGAACCACTTGGAAGGCGCTCATTTGTTTATATAAAGCATATAATTTACTTTTTTTTTTCGAAAATGACCGATCGTTTCGCTAGATAAGACCCTTATTCCTCGTCTGCTATAGTTTAAAGCCCTTTTAAGCTGCACTGAAACTGTAATTTTGACCTTCAACAGTCCACTATAAGGAGAAAAATCCTGGAATGTTTTCATCAAAAACCTTAATTTCTTTTCGACTGAGGAAAGAAGGACATAAACATCTTGGATGACATGGGGGTGAGTAAATTATCAGGAAAATTTTATTTAAAAGCGGACTAATCCTTTAAGACCTGCTAAGGACTAGATGATTTTTATTATGTCCTGATATGTAAAACCATAGAATTCAAAGAGAGTGTACTTTCTTTTTCACATGACTGAACTATATTATTGCCCAGCTCTAATCGGCTAAATAAAGCTATAAAGCAACTATAGAAATTAAGATATTATAAATATTAACGTCACGTGGTTTTCTGTAAAGCTGCTTTGCAACAATATGTATTGTAAAAATTGATATACAAATACAATTGAATTGACTTAAATTGTATGTTAAAAGGATTATTTCTGTCCATACAGACCACTCTTTGCAACACAGCTCTTGATAATCCAACGCAAAGGACAGAAGAACAAATGATCTCAGCAGCTTTAAAGTTTTTGGATACTGACACTATCTGGTGAGGTTTATTACTTGATGGTATTTAATTAATTATACCAAGACTTTACTTGACCTTTTCTACCATTATTGTGCCACATAATTGCATTAAAGATAAATGGTATTAGATCTCCTAAATATATCTGCTAAATGCTGACAGTATTATGATTTTATTAAATCAGATCTACCTTCCCTGTAGTTACAGAGTAGAAGAACCTCCAGGTCTTGTGGAACTGCAGAGAAATGAATGGGACCCTGTAATGAACTGGATAGAACAAAGGTAATATTTGGTCATTTTGGCTAGAATATGTAATAATCATAATATATAGCCACAATAAAGGTGTATATGAACATCTTTTTCTAGATACAATGTAGTCATTGGTTCATCCTCCAATATAATGGGCCCTCAAATCCCGGAAGAGACTAAGGAGACATTTCGTCAACACCTTAATTCCTACAATTTTTGGGCTCTGACAGGTAAAGATTTGTGGTGCTTATGCATCCTATGTAAATGGGCATGTTTACATAAGATTTTGCATCTTATGTGAATGGGCCTGTTTGATCAGTGCAGTTTTTAATGTTCCTCCAGGGCTTGAGTATGTGATCACTCAGCTGAAATCGTTGATCTTGTCCTTTGGGCTGATTGACAGACACCTGAGCGTGGAACAAGCGGTTCTGCTGTCCAGACTTGAGGAAGAATACCAGGTATGGTGGCTTCTATTTTTATTCCAACTGTTTAATGATCCTTGCTTGTGACATTTTTACAATGTTAATTATTATTGTACATTCTGTTTCTCTTTGTCTTAGATCCAGCACTGGGGAAATGTGGAATCGGCCCATGATTATGACATGTATGAGTTGCGGGCCCGAACAGCTGCTGGTGCAATGTTTGTGCATCTGTCTTCTGAAAGCACAGCCGTTAAAAGAAAAATTTTACAGGATTGATAAGGCCAAAAAGGCACTTTATGGGACTGAAAAATGAGATTTGTTGTTATCTGTCTTTGTTTGCTTTTTGCAGTAAGCAGCGGTGACATCAGTTACCTAACCAGTAAAACGATGTTGCTGTCCAGTTATGTTTTGAGCAAAAATATATCTGTCTAAGGTCACGATAACAGCTTCAGCTTGGAAAGAGTGTAAATGCATAATCCCAGTATTTTAATGTCAAAGCTGTGAAACACTTCAGCAAATATGTTAAAAACGAAAAATAAATGGAGATTTTTTTGATAAATTTCAATCGCCTCAATTTTTTTTGCTACATGGTTACCCAGACTCATGTTTTTCAAGCAATTCCCTTAAGGTTAAAGTCACATATAAAACGTCTGTTACTTAAGTGCATAGTCTGAAAGGGCAAACTGATACATAACCATTAGTAATAAAATATCAAAGCTGCGTGCGGTATAAAGCAGTTATGTCAACGAGTTCACTACTGTCCCTTTAATTAGCTGGCGTGTCATTTCAGTAACAGACTGCAGGTTCGACCAATAGCTTTGAAGGCCTGAATTAAACGACCAATAGGAGTCGTTCAGGGGCGGGGCTTGAGTGTTTACTGTCTCATTGACTGTTAATCGTTGGATATGTTGACAAGATGGAGTTCTTGCTGGGAAACCCATACAGTACTCCGGTGGGACAGTGCATTGGTATGTTTTTCAGAAATTAAATGATGCTTAAAAATTGTGTCGCAACAAGTTAACGTCTAAAGCGATGCATTTAGCTGAGCCGCTGTACTGAAGCTCAACATGGATAGCCTGTCAGTTGGCTGGCTAACAGCTAATGCTCATTCATGCTAGCTGGTATAACTCACAGTTAGTTCCAAAATGTGCTATAAAAAAGTCATTTTTTAAATTCTTTAATAGCAAATTCTAGAGAGGCGAAATGCTGAAACGAATTTAAGCAAGCTGAAGTACTACAGCTGGTGTTAGCCTGCTAGCCAGAGGACATTGCGTTTATCTCTCACACCCAGGTTCATAGCTAAAGCTTGAGGTAATGTGTGTAAATGAATCATACTATTGATCAAGATTTATAAATGGCCACTCTGTGTGAGGAACATGACCGCTTGCTTTGGAAGACACCCAACAATCCAGCACATATTGCACAGCAGTTTGCAGATCAGTGCATTGTCATCAGTGCCGATGTTTTTCCAGATTCTCTTATTAGTTCCAGGCAGTAACCTATACTCCTATTAGTTTGCCTTTTGATCTTCTCCAGAAAGGGCCACAGATGGCTCCCTGCAAAGTGAAGACTGGACCTTGAATATGGAAATATGTGACATAATCAATGAAACAGAAGATGGGTGAGACATGAAAGATGCATGATTTATAGCTTTTTGTTGACATATTCAGTAAACCTTAGGAAACCGAAACATTGCTACACAAATCCAGAAGTTGCTGTCATTGTTATAGTTTCACATTTTTCCTGTGAATAAAATGTTTAACTATGGCTGAAGGATCAAGTCCAGGACGTTACATAAATCGAAAAGTCATCAACAATGTGTTATTTATGGAACCTGGCAATGCTTTCTAGAAGAACATAATTCTTTCACTTGACCTTGTCATTGTAACTTCACAATGAATTGCTTTTTAGCTGCATATATGTGTTATTTAGTTATTTATCTGATTTATAGGCCTAAGGATGCTATAAGAGCTGTGAAGAAGAGGCTTAATGGGAATAAAAACTACAGGGAGGTGATGCTTACACTGACGGTGGGCAACAGTCAATGGAACTTTTCTCTTTATAATCTTACTAACGGCTAATAATTCCTTTTAGATTGTCCTGTTTATTTAGATTTTCATAATGTGTTCAGGTTCTTGAGACATGTGTAAAGAACTGTGGCTATCGGTTCCACGGGCTCGTCACCACCCGGGACTTCATTGATGGCGTTTTGGTGAAAATTATATCTCCTAAAAACAACCCACCCGCCATTGTGCAGGACAAAGTACTAGCTTTGATACAGGTATGGCAAAAATCAGCATTTTTTTTAGAGGGGGGGGGGGGGGGGGNGGGGGGGGGGGGGGGGGCGTGTTTTGGTTGTTCATGGTCAGTAAAGAAAATGTGTTGCCTTATGGTTTAAACACAACATGAGGAACGGAAACATGACATGAACCATTTCAAAAAGAGGGCAATGATGGAGAGAGAGAGAGAGAGCGAGAGGAGGTGCATCATGGGGCTGGTTACCTGATGCTCCGTAGTCAAGGAGATCTTGCTGATTCGTTGGCACTGAAGTTGTGCTCATTACAACCTAGTGGATCAGGTTACCATGTTTGGCTCCAATGACCAAGGGTGACTTGAATTTACATGGTCTTGCGTTTAATGTGATGCCAGAAATTTCTCACAATAAAATGATCAGAATGGAATCCTTAGAATGGCTTTGTCCAAAGAAAACTAGGCAAGTGATGTTTGTTTTGCATTTTTGTTTGACATTCAAACAACTTTATTTAAATGGTCACCTGATTGTAGTTACTACTATACTTTTCAAAAGTCTGGGGTACAAATAAAAATAGAAATTTTTAAAGAAATTAATACTTTTATTCAGCAAGGACACATTAAATTGTTCAAAAGTGACAGTAAAGAAATTGTATTTCAAATAAATGTTATTCTTTTGAACTTTCTATTCATCAAAGAATCACGAAAACTAAATGTATCACAGTTCCCTCAAAAAAATATTAAAGCAACGCAACTGTTTTCTACATTGATAATAATGAGAAATATTTCTTGAGCAGCAAATCAGCATATTAAAATGATTTCTGAAGGATCATGTGACACTGAAGACTGGTGTAATTCAGCCATCACAGGAATAAATTACATTTTAAAATTTATTAAAATAGAAACGGTAGTTTAACTGTTAATGTTATTACTTTATTTTTGATCAAATAAATGTAAGAGTCTTTTTGCAAGATTTTATTAAAAACATCTTACTGACCCCAGATTTTTTCAGCAGTAGTCTAGCTTGTTTTGCAGTGTGCCTACAATTATTAACAAGGTATTGAATGTTAAAGTAGAGAAGATCTGAGTAGCTGAATTTGTGTTCCTTGATTAGCTTTAGAAATGTTATTATTATACACCAGTATTAAACTATATTGATTAATAGCTATTCTGATGCATTTTTATGTGTCATGTTTTCACATATTAAGTTTGCATGTACTCTATACATCATCAGGCATGGGCAGATGCCTTCAGGAGTAGTCCAGATTTAACAGGAGTAGTCCATGTCTATGAAGAAATGAAAAGGAAAGGTATAGAGTTTCCACGATCTGAATTAGAGACCTTGTCCCCCATTCACACACCACAAAGGGTAAGTGTTGAAGCCAGGCATGTTATGGTTTGTTTGTCAAATTGTTGAGGTTATGGCAGCCTCCTCTAAAATATAATGTCACTTATCATTTACTTAACTTTATCGCTTTACCATCCCTCTTTATCTCTGCAATATAGCTCATTGTCTTGCTCTGTTGATAATAGTTGCAAACTGCTCCAGAGTTGGATCAGCCAAAATACAGTGCTCCAGTCCAGCCCAAGCCACAGCCTCACCCTGCCTCCGCTCCTCCCTTCTCTGCCCCTGTGACACACACCTCCCCACAGATGCCCAATCTGCACATCTCTGGGCCCATCAACCCTTCCCCTGAACAGGTACTGTAGAACCTCCTTGCTTCATTCTTTTAAATGAAATGATCAACATTTGTATTCATAGATTGCATAATGATATAATACAATATAATCGATTAGATTTGCAAGCTGCGCAGTGAGCTCGACATTGTGCGTGGGAACACTAAGGTGATGTCGGAGATGTTGACCGAGATGGTTCCCGGTCAAGAAGATCCATCTGATCATGAGCTTCTGCAGGTTTCTCATTTTTTTGTTGATATTGCTGGATTCTTGAAAGAGCTACATAAGGCCACTAGAGGGAGTGTTGGTACAGCATTATGTTGACAATTTTTTTTTATTCAGTATTACAAGGTTTGTTTGCTTTCTTTGAAGGAATTGAACAGGACATGCAGGGCCATGCAGCAGAGGATAGTTGAGCTCATCTCACGCGTGTCCAATGAGGAAGTCACGGAGGAGCTCCTGCACGTCAATGACGACCTCAACAACATCTTCCTACGTTATGAGAGGTGTGAACAAGCAGGATGAATTTACCTTTTATTTTAAAGGGACAGTTCACCCAAAAAAATTTAATAATTTACGCGTTTTGTTCTTAACCCATTAGACTTTGGTTAATCTTTGAAACCCAAATTAAGATAGTTTTAATGAAACCTGAGAGGCTTCTGTCCCTTCATTGAAGGTCCAGGTAACCAAAAAATTAGAAGATCCAAAAAGATCATAAAGGCATCATCAAATTAATCCATATGAATCGAGCAGTTTAATCCAAGTCTTGTGAACATATATGATCACTTTATATGAGGAACAGATTTCATTTACACTTTTATCTACATCTAAACAATTATGGACACGCATACATAGAGCACATCACATATGATAAACACAGAAGCTCAAATGTGTGTGCATTGATGCACAAAAACCAGTGACATTTGTTTTTAGCATGTGATGCACACACAATCTTCACTATATGTGTTTATATGTGAATAAAAGACTAAATTAAATCTGTTTATCAGATACAGTTTATATCACTTCACAAGACTTGGATTAATTTTACTACCTTTATGACCTTTATGGATCTTTTTTGGTTACCTGGACATTCAGTGGAGGAACAGAAACATCTCCTGTTTTATTGAAAAATACAGTCTAATTGTCTAATGGTTTTGGAACAACATGAGGGTGATTAAATGATGACAGAATTTAAATTTTTTGGTGAATTATCCTCTTAAAGATCAATGAAAGGCTATTTTAAGTGAGGGTAAGGTTTTAATTAGTTGATTTTGTTTGCTCACTTTTCTTGCTTTTTCTTTAGATACGAGAGGTTCCGATCTGGCCGAACTGCACAAGGCGTAAACAATGGGGTAGGTTGTGTCTTCTTTAGGAGAGTTGTTTTATCCGTGTGTTAGCATCGGTTCATCATCAATGTGTGTGTTTTTTACCCCCTCCAAACACACGTAAGGTAAATTGTTCATGCCAAAAGAACAGCTCAGAGTCATTCTCTTGCCCTCATTGCTTGCTTTTTGCTCTAAAATATGCTCTGAGAAAGCATGGTACGTTTGATTTGAGATGCAAACACTTTCATCATGTGCGGTTATCAACTTAAAATGTAATTGCATGTTGGTGTTACATATCGAGTGGTTTGGTCTGTTTTGTGATTTGTTTTTCTTATTTTTATTTTTTTTGGTATTGCTAGCTGAGGGAGGCAAGTATGAGCCATCTAATCTCATTTTTTACTTCGACATGCAGATGCTAAAGAATGTTATGTCAGTATTGGCTGGTGCAGTCCCGTGTTGCATCCAATGAACCTCCGCTAGCATGTAGAATGCCTGTCCCGCAGTCTGTGACCTTTGCTTGCCAACCCCTCCATTTGCTTATCCTAGTACTAGTTCCTCCACTGCTTCAAACAAAATAGACTAAATGGGGATTTAGGAACGGTGCTTTTCATGTAATGGAAATATGATTTTTAATAGCATAACACAGCAATATTCTGCTACTTTAGGCTATTTTAGTAATTTTCAGGATTGTGTGAGAGAAATACACAGCTGTTCAAAAGTTTGGGGTGCGATGATGATAAAAATATATCACGGTTTCCACAAAAATGTTAAGCAGCACAATTGTTTTCAACATTGATGATAATAAGAAATGTTTCTCAAGAACCAAATCAGCATATTAGAATTATTTCTGAAGGGTAAAATGCATTAAAGTAGAAAACTGTTTTTTTAAATTGTAATAATATTTCACAACATTACTGTTTTTACTGTATTTTTATTAAATAAATACAACCTTGGTGAGCATAAGAGACTTCTTTGAAAAACATAAAAAAAATCTTTCCAACTCCAAACTTTTGAATAGTAATTTTTTGGGGGTATTTTTTGTTTTACTCATGTGGTGTCTAGTACTACGGAAAAGCACAAATTAAATATGATGTACTGTAATTCACTGTCATAGAATCTGAAGCCAGTTACAGAGGCATTTATCACAGATTGTTAATGTGCTTTTTCTACTTTATCACACAGTACAGAGCACAGCTGTATTATTGCTTCTGACAAATCACATTTTGACAGCATGTGTCTATTATTATTTATTTATGGGCGCTTATGGGCTTTAATTTGGTGTTTCTTTTTAAAGGATTAGTTCACTTTCAAATGAAAATTACCCCAAGCTTTACTCACCCTCAAGCCATCCTAGGTGTATATGACTTTCTTCTTTCTGACGAATACAATCATAGAAATATTAATAAATATCCTGAGGCATCCGAGCTTTATAATGGCAATATGCGTTACCAAACGAGTATGAGCTGAAGAAAGTGTCTCCATCCATATCCATCCATCATAAACGTGTACTCCACATGGCTCCAGAGCGTTAATAAAGGCCTTTTGAAGCGAAGCGTTTGTGTAAAAAAAAAAAAATCCATATTTAACAAATTATGAAGTAGAATATCTAGCTTCCGCTAGACAGCCTTCCGTATTCAAATTACGGAAAAAACAGAACTGGGAACAGGACGTACAGCATAAGCTTTTTGAAGAATACAGAAGGCGGTCTGATTCTACTTCATAACTTGTTAAATATGGATTTTTTTTTACACAAACACATCGCTTAGTTTCAGAAGGCCTTTATTAACCCTCTGGAGCCGTGTGGAGTATGTTTATGATGGATGGATATGGATGGAGACACTTTCTTCAGCTCATACTCGTTTGGTAACGCATACTGCCATTTGTATTTGTATTTTTGTATTTATTTCGATCTCCGTTAGCTGTGAAAACACAGCTATACTTCCTGGAGTCGATACTTCTAACACAGTGCATTTACATGGATATTATGACAAAATATAACAATAATACAAATTATAAATAAAAGAAAATACACGACAAACAACAAAACAGCAAATAAATACATACTCACACCCACACACAAACACCCCCCCACACACACACAGGACCTAGTTTATGTTAAAGTAGTAATAGAGAGATAATATCACTCATTGCGGTTAATAGAAATTCCAATAATACAAAAAATATTCTATAGAAAATAAAATTTTTCCTTTTTGGGTGCTACTGAAATGAGAGAAGGTGCCTTTTCAGGAGGACTTTAAACTGATGTTTACTTTTTGCTTTAATAATTTCACTTAGCCATCTGGTCTTTAAAGTTTGTGGAACAAAGGAGGTTTTCCTTTATTGATCTGGTCTGTTAATACAAACTGTGGTTTGAGATTAAGCAGGCATGGGAGAGCGGTCTCCTTCAGCAGTTTAGCACTATGGTTAATTTTTATGGCTCACTAAAGGCCCCAATATACTTCAAACGAAGTTCTTTTTCGTTCTTCGTTTAGGGGTAAAACGAAGTTCGAAATGCGTGAGCTGCCATATACTGTAATCAAACATCTGACGCCGCCCACACTGCTGAGAGCGACAGTTAGATGAATATGTAAATACGTGCTGTACACTTTCTTCTCAATAACAAAATAAACAAAAAAAAAATGAGGAAACAGCAAGCATTTTTTATTTAATAGAAAGCATAAGAAAAGCGTCTAATCATAATATGGGTATGTTAGCAAGAGCTTTGCAAATTAGCACTCCAGTCACGTTTATTTATATAGCATATAGAATAGATGTTTATTCAATAGATTGCTTAAAAGCAAGCAGCTTTAAAGTATCAAACACGAAAATCAGTGTCAGTGCCTCATTTCATCAGAAGCACAACTTCGTTTTGTACTATAAAGCGGCTATCCAGTGTGTTCATGTTTTCACCCGCGGAGATCTTACCTCAATGAACTCAAGAGATCCCCACCCATTGAATTGGCTCTTTCACTCTCTCTCCTCTCCACCTTCAGCTGGACCAAGTGGATGCTGCACACTGGTGGTGGATGAGGAGATACCCCTGATATGATTGTAAAGCGCTTTGGGTGTACAGTTGTACATAGGAAAGCGCTATATAAATGCCTCATTCATTCATTCATTCATTCATTCAAATAAGTCAGAGAAGACTTCCACTCAAGGCAAGCCTCAGTGCACACCTCCTATTACGTTATCGTCATGGACCAATGGTGGCATGAAGGTGTTTTGCTGAAAGTTCGCTTTGGCGAGCCATTTCAAACTTCCAAAAAGAACACAAAACGAACTTCGTTTTGGCCTGATTTTGTTCGAAATGACATCACATCAGTTCGTTCTTCGATTTCGTTTGAAGTATATCGGGACCTTTATGGTTCGGTGGGCGATCTCTGTGATCTTTGGAATGTGGTGTTGTGTTCATTTGGTGGGCTTCGTTCATGGATGATCCTACATAACACTTTATTTTGATAGTCCACTTTAGACATTCTTAGTAACTTTTCACCTACATGTCAAAAACCAGTCATCTGAGTGTTAGTAGACTGCCTGCTAAATGTCTAACAATTTATTTTGATGGTCCCCAAACAAACATTGTACTGACTATAAGTAATTTTGCAAGTACAACTTATTCTAGTCAATGTATTCTTATTCTAGTCAACTTATTCTACTAACCCTAACCTATCAGTCAAGACTAGAGTCTACTGATAATCTATAGTATAATTGACATGTTTATGCAAATTAATGAGATTTAGTTGACATGTACTTGCAAATTTAGTAGCAATGTAGTTACTATTTTAAGCTAAAATATTAGAATGTCAAAAGTGGAAAAAGTCTGATTTTTAGGGACACACTGAAATGAAAATTCTGGGCCGAAACAGAAATGTCTTGGGTTACTTGACTGTAAACCTGTTCCCTGAAAATAGTGGGGACGAGATGCTGCGCTCATAGTGCTATGGGAAAACATCTTGGTTTGACTGGTTGTGAAGTAAGTGTGGCAAACACACCAAGAACTTGCCTTTAAATAACCTCTGACAATGACGTGTGTGCTGGAATGTGTGCTCGTTAGAGGCTATAAAAAGACGTGAAACGTGCACCTACTTTGTCTGAAGAGACATCTGGACATGCCCTCAGTGCGGCAATGCAGCGCAGCATCTCATTCCCACTTTTTCAGGGAACAGGGTTACAGTCAAGTAACCTAAGAAATTCGATTTCAAAAGCTACTCTCAATGCTGCACTCATAGCACTATGGGAATGAAAATACCAACGCCACTACACTGGAAAGTGTCTGGACCCCTCATGGTTGTGTTGTGTATGTGCCCAAACACAAGAGAGATCTCAGACATGAGTTTGGGATGTTGACTCAAGGACATGTGAGCCCGGTGTAACATGAACATCCAAACTATACAATCTCATAAATCTGTGTGGAAAGGACCAGCCTGCCACCTTCTGCACCTACAGTACATCAGGGCCTCATCTGGGTGTTCCATATTTTAGGACCATTTGGTGCTCCAGGAGATCCGCATCCCACAGAGATTTGTGTTCAAGGTTGTTGAAACGGATACCGGCTCCTTTCCCCACTGTATTGTCACCCAGCACAACCAGTGGAAGAAGTCACCGCCATCAGACTGCTCCCTCAACCAAGTGGAACATAAATATCACTTAACCAAACCTCTTTCCAGAGACCTTGGCATTGTTATGTATATTCAGTATAAGACTTTCTAATATACATTAGAGGTAATACAGATGATGCTAGTTGCTAGATGCTAGTTAATAAAAAATAAATGCTAGTTAATAAAAAATAAGCTTTCATTCATTTATTTGTTTGATGCATAATAAGGTTCTTCACCTCATAAGTTTCAGAGGAACAACAGTTTACCTTTGCATAAGATAACTGTAATGGCTGTTGCTGAATCCCATTCAGCCGGCCACCTCTCCCGATTAGAAGTCATGGACCTGTTCTTCTCTGCTCCTGTTTGTCTCATATATGTCCCTTACTGCAAATTTTGACAAGTGGGGCATAAATGACATACACAAAATAAAAATTTTGCTTCTCATAAGTCATTCTGAATAGACACATAACCAACATATATTTAGAAAGCCAACACAGAGTTTACACTTCAATAGTCAGAATTACTCATACTGTTAATAAGATGGAGTTCTGTCATGACAACTCTCAGAGTGTTTGGCATGGTAATGGGTATGACAATGTTGATTTGGTCTTGGTGGAATAGATCTGCTACGCTGCTGCTGCTTTTATTGCTGCTGCTGCTGCTGTTGATTATTGTTGCTGCTGCTGCAGAGCACTACGGGACTTGCTACTGCCAATACATACACGACACGCTGCTGTAAGACATGCTGCTGCTGTACAATATAACGTACACGAATTACCTGTAGCAAATCTAAACAGGTGGAGCTGGGGAAGGTGGACGGTTTCTGAAGCGTGCTGCACTGCTAAGGCAAATGCTACTCATGTATTTGAAGATTGAGCACGCAAGCGCATTGGCCACTGATACAGCAGGAACCAATCATCTGTGTCCTATAGATAATAATGTGATTACGAGCAGGTTGAGTTAAAGGACCTATTAGCCTGCCCATTAGAGTTTCATGCCAGAACTTTGTATATATAAGCTCAAACATAAAAAACTAAAATACTAAGAATATAATTTTTAAATGTATAAAAATATTATGTGCATGTAACAACTTATAACCACAATTAAAGTGAAGTCACAAATCTGCTTATGCTTCATTTCAAATCTGAGGATGATATCTCTAAAACTATTAATTTTATTAACCATTTCCTAAGACATGTCAAGTGAGTTTTTAAAGAAGGCTGATAAGATGCTAATAAAATATTTTATTGCCCTCTAAACACCCATTTGCAGTCTATTGTCTAATGTCTGGCAAGGAGAACTGACCAATTCATGTTCTATTGTTCTCACTCACCGAACCTTTCACACCTCTGCCGACATGAGACTTAATCTTCATTATTCTTTTATCATTATTATTATTATTATAAAAAAAAAAATGTCAGCCATTATTAGCCTTTATTCTGACATTACATTGCTTGCCCATCTACATCACCTTGATCCCACTATACATTAATCCACCTATTAACTGAAGTCTTTCTAGAAAACCAAAAATAAGCATCTTAGGACTTTATGTGAATTTTTAAACTATGTTTTAAACTCACTTTGAACTACCATCGAGTGTTTGTATTAATTTTCGTCCACAATCTAATGTGGATTTTAGTCATATAATGATGTTGAAATGTTATTTTAGCCTTTTATATGCAGCTAATCGCTACACCTGCTTAGCATTTATGATGTAAACATCCATTATTGATATGAAAATACCCCAAATCGCATGAAAATCACACACAAACCATATTCTATGGTAATCGTGTTTATTGCTTCTTGTTTCACATGTAGAAATGTTTCTCTAGGTTTGTTCTTAACAGAAAACGAGGAAGTGTACAGGACAGCATCATGCAGAAGGGCAGGGAATATGGTCACATAAGATGATTGACAGCTCTACCCCAAATGAGAGAGCGCTGAGATCATAACTGATGCAAATCAGGAAGAGGAGAGAGAGAGAGAGAGAGAGAGAGAGAGAGAGAGTAATGATACAAATAGATTATTTTGCACTCTTGACATAAATTAAGAAATTAATTTAACTGCAACCTAGTTTTATCATAAACAGTGGTCAAATATCAAAGCTGGAGTCTTTAATCTTTCTAATAATATTCAGTTTGTCCTGAACAAGTAAGAGTGTGATGTTTTAACGTGCAGTGAATTAACCACGGGATCACTAGATATCTCAGGTCCTATTGTAGTCAGGAGCAACAAAGTGGAGTGACTTCCTCCCATGGGCTGAATATGCAACATGATCTCATGAGAATATGTGTGTATTTTTACGTAAAGTGTGGTTCTACCACACGTACATTTACTAACGTTTTCATACACACAAAACAAGACTCCTTTCGGTCCCTTGGCCATACTCCCTTTAAGGAACCCCTTCCCAGTGAAGTTGCTGGTTCCAAGCCTTAAGCGGCCTTTATCAAGTCCTTCTGTTACTTAGAAGGTACTTCCAATTTGAGGCGTAATAGCTCGGGCAGTGGCCGTAGGGAGTACACTGACAGCCTAGTGTGTGACCAGAAGGGGTAGAGTGTTTTTTGGCATTTCTGTTGAAACTGCCTTGTGCTTAGTCACAGCCATTTTTTGGCATGCACTCTGCTCAGCATGGCGGCGTGGGTATTTCGTTCCCCAAACGTGTCTCGAAAGGGAACATCTCTGGTTACGACTGTAACCCTGGTTCCCTGAGAACAGGGAACGAGACACTGCGTCTCGTAGCCATGCCTCCGGGCTGCCTGCGAACAGTCCCTTCAGACGATAATCAGGTGACGTGTTCTCTAGGCGCCCCTTATATACTCTCTGGTCGCACTAGTATTACGTCATAAGCTGTCGCCGGCCAATAGGATTTTCGTGATTTAACAATTGCTTCAGATACCAGTCACATGGAGGTGTTCCTCAAGGGTGTCTCAGGACGCAGTGTCTAGTTCCCTGTTATCAGGGAACCAGGGTTACAGTCATAACCTGAGACATTTTCCTTGTAACATTAATTATCTCTGTGTGTACATTAGCCCTCAGTTCATTCAGTTCTTTCTTACGTGTCATCACAATTTTATATGGTTGTATTCGCTTTTTCTTCTGAGTTCTCCTGTGAGTGTTATAAAAGACTATTGTCATATTCTCCTTCGTTGTGAGCGTCATTTAATACAGCAAACGTGATAACTGTGTGGTGTGGAACATGGAACCACAGAAGAATGTAATGGATTAATTGGTCAAGCAATCACTGCTGAATTCACTGATGCTTTCAATTAATATTTAATTGCTATTTTAGATGTTATTACAATCTGATTTTTCCAAAGTAAGATGAATGTTTGAGCATGCTGAAGGCAGTCATTTTTATGAGGACTTATTTTCAGAGTGCAGAGAAGACGTTTATTTTCAGCTTATTGCTCTCATTACTAAAGCCCTCTCATCTGAACTCTTCCCCAAAACTATTAATGAAAAGACAGCAGACATGAAAACCTTATTGTGAAGGACACAGCAATAACTACCTGAGCCACTGAATGTGAATTATTCAAATTACTGAAATGAATAGCATGAGCCTTGTGTCAGAAAATAATTAATTAAACAGAATAATACCAAGATGATGTTGATAGATAGTGAATTATTTAAAGCAAAGCAACACTGCTATTTTTGTACACAAACAATAGTGTGTGAAGCAACAAAAATGCTCAGACTTTCAGATTAAGGATTATACAAGATGCACAATGTGAAGTGCTGTGTTTTAGGAAATCAAATCTGGGTGATAGAGAGAGAGAGAGAGAGAGAGAGAGAGAGAGAGATGTCATTGAGATAATACAGCTTGTGTTCAAATAATAAAAAAGTAAAATACTATATATATTGTAGATGATTTGTGTTTAGTGTCTGAATGCACATTAGTATGGAAAATATCCATGACTTCAACAAGACCTTCTCTCAGCAGATTGCATTATGCTGTTAAACAATTCAACAGGAAAATAAGACACAATGTTATTAAAAAAGTAGTGCTGTGTTTTAATCTTAATCTGCTCACTAGTAATCAGTGAGGTGGAGCATGTTTGAGCTAAGGAGCTTGTCTTGAAGGAGAGTACAAGAATTAAATGTAAGAAAACAGATTAGATTAGGATACTGAAAATTGAAGTCATCTCAAGATTTGATTCAAGTGAGTCATCTTTGAACATGCGAGTGTTTATGTTTTTGTTTAATGTATATTGGAACAAATGCTAAGAATATTTGATCAGATTAAAGATTTACTTAAACCCATGTTAATATTTTTCATCGCTGTAAAATCCATGATTTCCACACATCTGTTATTCTCAAAGCCTCATGTCATTTTGGTTATTTGCAGGAAATGCACTGAACTTCAATTGTAAAATTTAGAATGAAACCAAGGTTTTTATAGTGAAATATCTTATTATTACGTTTTTTAATTATAATTTGTGATTTATTGCATTACAAAGCACACTCGTGGTCTTTTGACTGTGGTCTTTTTTAGGCTGTTTGAGCTAGAGCTCCGTCAAGCTGATTCCTAATTGCTTGTTTTTGTCTCTTAAAATCAAACTTATAACCTATCACTCTTTCTTTTTCAGCGGGGGAACACATCCCCAACATTATTTTATATAAAAAACACTCAGATTACCTTGATATCGCTAGTTTTATCCGACTTCCCAAACATTCGCTATTAGCTTTAGCCCGTTAGCAGTAGCGGCGTGGTCACTCTAGCGTTTGTACTCTTCTCTCTCACTATATTATTGTTCGTCTATTCTAATGGCGAGTGTATCGGATGCTTCTCTACCTTTGAGTGCAGGTGAGGACATGTTTGAGCTGCATGTGGTGCAGTTGGAACTGGAGACCGTGGAGCGACAGATTCGGACCCTTCTCGAGAAGCAGGCCGAGCTATGCGAGCGGCAGACAGCGCTGGAAACATCCCGTGCTGACGCTCACCAGTCCTCGGTAAGTTTGCAGCGCGATATTAACACTCCTGCTTCCTCTACGCCGTGTGTTTCTCTGCACAGGGCCCGAGCACCCAGAACGCGTTCATCCCAGCCCTCGTTCACTCCGGCGCCGTCTCACCAGGGACCTTGGGTTCTTCAGCAGCGGAAGACACGAGCCAGGCCTCGGACCAGGACCTCTTCTCCTCCGCCGCCCCCGGTCTTCGAGGTCTCGACACGGAACCGCTTCTCCCCTCTTCGCGAGGCGGAACGCGACGGCGTGGTCATCGTCCGCCACGTCCACGCTACCACAGCCAAAGGTAAGGTGCGCAGTCACTGTTTTCCTGGTGCTCGTGTTCTCGATGTCGCTGCGCAGAGTCCCGCGATCCTCAACGGTGCTGAGACCATCGGAGCTGTTGTTCTGCACGCGGGGGTAAACGACACCAGGCTGCGGCAGACGGAGGTGCTGAAGCAGGACTTCAGGAGCCTGATCGAGACGGTACGAGCCACATCGCCCGCGACGAGGATCATCGTGTCCGGACCGCTTCCGACGTACCGACGAGGACATGAAAGGTTCAGTAGATTATTTGCATTAAATGAATGGTTGATGTCTTGGTGTAATGAACAGAAGCTACTCTTTATAAATAATTGGAATCTTTTCTGGGAGCGACCTAGGCTCTTCCGTGCTGATGGCCTGCACCCCAGCAGCATCGGAGCTGATCTTCTGTCAGAGAACATCTCCAAGACGCTTCGCACCGTATGACTAGTAAGTCAAACCTCAAATCACAGTCTGTGTTCTACCCACTTAATTGATAGAAATGTGAGTATAGTACAGTCTATAGAAACTGTGTCTATTCCCAGAATAGTGAGGTTTAACAATAAAAATAAAGGATCTAAAAAAACCTGATCGTAATCAAACCAGAAATTTGCAAAATTACTGAACAAAAACAATTTATAAAGCTAGGGCTACTAAACATTAGATCTAAGGCGATTATTATAAATGAAATGATCACAGATAATAGTCTTGATGTAATTTGCCTTACTGAAACGTGGCTTAAACCAAATGATTATTTCAGTCTTAATGAGTCTTGTCCACCTGGCTACTGTTATAAAAATAAATGCCGTCCGATTGGCCGTGGCGTAGCAACAATCTATAGAGATATTCTTAACGTTACTCAGAAAACAAACTACAGATTTAATTCATTTGAAATTCTTATGCTAAATGTTACACTCTCAGACATAAGTAAAAAGTCGCTACTATCTCTTGCTTTAGCTACCATTTATAGACCTCCAGGGCCTTATGTTGATTTCCTAAAAGAGTTTGCAGACTTTCTCTCAGACCTATTGGTCAACGTCGATAAAGCGCTGATTGTTGGAGATTTTAACATTCATGTTGACAATACAAATGATGCGTTAGGGGCTGCGTTTACAGATTTACTAAACTCCTTTGGGGTCAAACAAAACGTCACTGGACCCACTCACCGTCTTAATCATACACTAGATTTAATTATATCACATGGAATCAATCCAACCGTTATTGAAATTCTACCGCAAAGTGATGATGTCTCTGATCACTACCTTGTAACTTGCGTACTGCATACTGATGATATTTGTCAAATTGCGCCGCAATATCGACTAGGCAGAACAATTCACCCGACAACTATAGATAAATTCACAAATAACCTGCCTGATCTGTCTCAGCTGCTCATTGTACCTAAACACACAAATGATCTCGAGAAAATGACTAGCAGCCTGTGCACCATCTTCACTAGTACATTAGATACTGTTGCACCGATGAGATTAAAAAAGGTTAGAGAGAAAAATACTGTACCTTGGTAATACAACAGTATTACTCACGCTATCAAAAGAGAAACTCGTAATCTAGAACGCAAATGGAGACAAACTAATTTAGAGGTCTTCAGAATCGCGTGGAAAGACAGCTCGTCCCATTATAGAAAGACTCTAAAAGCAGCCAGGGCCGAGCATCTCCCCAAACTCATAGAAAATAACCAAAACAATCCACGGTTCTTGTTTAGTACAGTGGCTAGATGAACAAATAAACAGACATCACCAGAACAAAACATTACATTACAGTTTAGTAGCGATGACTTTATGAATTTCTTTACTGAGAAAATCGAAAGTATCAGAAAGACAATTGTAAATGTACAACCTTTAACAGAGTTTTATGATTCAGCCTCAATTATCACCCCTCAAGAACAGTTGCAGTGCTTTACAACTATAGGACAGGAAGAGCTAAATAAACTTATCACTGCGTCTAAACCAACAACATGTTTATTAGATCCAATACCCACTAAACTACTGAAAGAATTGTTACCTGTAGCAGAAGGCCCTCTTCTCAATATTATCAACTCGTCTTTATGTCTAGGTCACGTCCCAAGACTGTTCAAGCTAGCAGTTATTAAGCTTCTCATTACTCCTAGATCGACTACAAAATTACACTGGTATTCAGGGACAGGCATTACGGTGGTTTAGGTCATACCTATCAGACCGTCACAATTTTGTTTATATAAACGGGGAAAAATCTAAGATAACGATAGTAAACTATGGAGTGCCGCAAGGATCTGTGTTAGGCCCTCTGCTATTTTCAATATACATGCTACCACTCGGCAATATTATAAGAAAACATGGAATTAGTTTCCACTGCTATGCTGATGATACTCAGTTATATATTTCAACACAACCAGATGAAATCTCTAAATTATCCAATCTGACAGAGTGTGTTAAAGAAGTAAAACATTGGTTGACTAATAATTTTCTTCTATTAAATTCAGATAAGACTGAAGTATTACTTATTGGGCCAAAAACCTGTACACAGAATCTCTACAATCTGCATTTAGAAGGATGTACTGTTACTCCATCCTCGACAGTTAAAGACCTGGGTGTTATATTAGACAGCAACTTGTCCTTTGAAAATCATATTTCATATGTTACAAAAACAGCCTTCTTCCAACTCAGAAACATTGCTAAGATATGGAATATGTTATCTATTTCTGATGCAGAAAAGTTAGTTCATGCTTTCATGACGTCTCGATTAGATTACTGTAATGCATTATTAGCTGGTTGTCCTGCTTCCTCAATAAATAAGCTACAATTAGTACAAAATGCAGCTGCTAGAGTTCTTACCAGGTCAAGAAAATATGATCATATATCACCAATTTTATCATCTCTACACTGGTTACCCATTAAGTTCCGTATCGATTATAAAGTATTGCTAATGACCTATAAGGCTCTAAATGGTTTAGCTCCTGTGTACTTAACTGATCTTCTATCGCCCTACAATCCTTCACGCTCTTTAAGATCACAAAACTCTGGATTTCTGGTTGTATTCTGCATTCTAACTGCATTCTTTAAATTGTAATGTTGATATGCATTCTCTGTAAAGCTGCTTTGAAATGATATGTATCATGAAAAGCGCTGTACCTAGGATAGCTAAGTCCACTAAAGGAGGGAGAGCGTTTTCACATTTGGCTCCGAAACTCTGGAATAGCCTTCATGATAATGTTAGGGGCTCAGACTCGCTCACCCAGTTTAAATCTAGATTAAAGACGGATCTCTTTAGCCAAGCATTCACATAATGCATCTCATACCAGATCAATTGCACATGACTATCTTTGCTTAATGCTAAGAACAGCAGCTACGCTAATTATTCTCCATTTGCTTTTCTGTTTTACCTCGGGACACCCATCCCGAGGTGACTAGAGAGGACATCATCTTCAGTTTGGATCCAGCCTCTTAAGTAGACCTCAGATGACCAACACCTATGAAGAGACGGCGCCAACTCCTGCGAGGACTTCAGAAGACGCAATCATCTGGATCAACATGCACATTGCACAATTTCTATATCCTAATTATTGTTAATGTAATTCATTTTTCCAGGAGCTCATTGCTTCTACCTTCAGTTAAACTGCTAACAGTGATTGTAAATTAATTGCCTAAATTATTACATTATTTGCTAACTGCATTCTTTAAATTGTAATGTTGACATGCATTCTCTGTAAAGCTGCTTTGAAATGATATGTATCATGAAAAGCGCTATACAAATACATGTGAATTGAAATAAAACTGTGCAAAACTGCCAGCTAAAGGGCTTAAATATACAAGATAACAAAAGAATGCAAACAGGTGTGATATAATTAGTCATATAATGAATAACAATAGAAACTAACTAAAGTTGATTACAGTAGGCGGTCTTTCGGAAGCCATTCTTTTTCATAGCGATCTGGTGTTCTCTCATGTTGTGGGTCCAACACTATGGGTCCAATGTCCTTCCCCATTGGAGCTGCCTGGTTGCCAATAAGCATCGAGAACCCCAAACAGGCTTCAAACCATTCCTGATGGGTGACACAGTTGTATTTTGCTCTTGCTCAAGACAGCCATACATCGATCGCTGGCAGCGCAAGTATTACGGAAGGGAGCCTATTGCTTGAGCCTAGAGCATCATAGACATCATTTGCTTGGTGATGTCTGATCGCGCTCTGACAACGGCAGTGATGTCTCGCGCATATACTTCAATGAGTGCTAGACATCACTTCCGTTGTCAGAGCGCGATCAGACATCACCAAGCGAATGCTGAACGCAGTTGGACATAGTGGTGTTTTAGAGGTAAAAAATGATATAAATACACTCTAAAAAATGCTGGGTTAAAAACAACCCAAGTTGGGTAGAAAATGGACAAACCCAGCGATTGGGTTGTTTTGACCCAGCAGTTGGGTTAAATGTTTGCCCAACCTGCTGGGTAGTTTTATTTAACCCAAATATTGTTTA
>RJVU01018281.1:3426831-3458088 GCA_003731715.1 Anabarilius grahami
AATAAAACTACCCAGCAGGTTGGGCAAACATTTAACCCAGCCGCTGGGTTAAAACAACCCAATCGCTGGGTTTGTCCATTTTCAACCCAACTTGGGTTGTTTTTAACCCAGCATTTTTTAGAGTGTACTGTTCGTTTTCTCTCACAAACCGATCGTTTCGTGTCTTAGGACATCAATATGCCGTCACGAGCCGCAGGGTTTAATTTGGATTCGTCTGTGCATGTTTATTGACTCTTATAAATTGTGTGACCATTGACTTGCATTATAAGACTTCAACGGTTGGAGTTAAAAATCATCAATTGTGTTCTACTGAAGAAAAAAAATCACCTACATCTTGGTAAGCAGATAAACATCAAATTTTCATTTTTGGGTGAACTATCCCTTTAAGGACAGTAATTCTCACACATGGGCTATTTGATCAAGGACCCTTGGTTGAGTGTTCATTTTTCTGATTTGAATATTTATTAATTATTGATATATTTTGTTTGTTAACCTGCTTATGCTTGTCTATGTTCCCTTTTGAGGGAACTCACACTGCGTCCTGAAGGGGGTGCTATGGGAACTCCGTCAGCGTGAAAGCGTCTGATGCACGTATGTCAACTAGTCCAATGGCGAGAGTGAACATCACGGGTGGGTGACATCACGACCAGGAAATGATAAATACACATCCAGTAAGACCGGCTTTAGCTTTTGTGCCTCAGCAAAGTGCTCTATGTGAAACTGTCCTTGTCTATTTATTGTTGTCTGTCCCGATTTAGCACAGCTCAATAATTCTCAGTATTATGGCGACACAAGCATTTAAGCAGTGTGCTCCTCCCTGCCCTCGTTTTCTAACGGGTGGGGATACACACGACTTATGTGTTATGTGTTTGGGAGTAGAGCATGCTCTGTCAGCATTCGAGGGGGCTGACTGCGAGCATTGTGAGAGGCTGCCGCTTCACACGCTCCGCTCCCGTCTGTCACTTTTCGAGAAAAGTGATCAGGCTAGCGTTCCCTATGGTTCTGGACCCGCTGCTGCTGAGGCAGCACGGAGAAAGAAATCATGGGGATCGCAAATGGATCTTTCGGAGGGGTTTGAGACGGACTCAAGCACTCTTTCTCTGCCTTCACCCAGCGGATCCATGGCTCGTTATCTGGCGGAAGCCCTCGTCACGGCTTTTTCCGCACTGTGATAGAGCCCGTCATTTCAACACTCCAGTTCTGAGGAATTGGATGTGTTGAGCATCGGAATGAGGGAAGATGATTCGCCATCTCTTTCCCCAGCATATGAGAAGCTGGTGGAGGTGATGACTTGCGCTGTGTCAAAGTTAAACATCGATTGACCAGCCGAGAAAACTGGTGCTCGTCCAAAAAGCAAACTAGACAAGCACTTTTTAACACCAAGCACAACACCTTCCCCATGGGGCCTTCTTTTCTTTCCCGATCTTCATAATGAGTTATCTAGATCTTGGAAAAAGCCAAACTCCACTCATATTTTCAACTCTCAAGTTAAAGTTTATTCTGATATAAGGGGGCTGAAAGAGTATGACTATGGGGCGATGCCCAGGGTTGAACAGAATCTTGCGAGTTATCTGTCCCCTGGTGCAGCATCGTCCCTGAAGGCCCCGATGCTTTCCACAAAACCATTAAAAACTACATCTGGGTTAGTGGGAAAAGCGTATATGGCAGCAGGTCAGGCTGGTGCATGTCTGCACACTATGTCACTGCAGGCTTATCAAGCCGATCTGCTGAGGGATCTGGATGGTGAGGAGGGGATTGGCCCTGACGCAGTTCGAGCCACAGATTTATCTCTTAGGGCCACCAAGGAGACCGCCAGAGCAATAGGGCGGTCTATGGCAGCCTTGTTGACAACAGAGAGACATCTGTGGCTCAATTTGTCAGATATAAAAGATAAAGACAGGGCTTTTCTCCTTGACGCCCCGCTTGCACCCTCTGGCCTCTTTGGCGACTCCGTTAATTCAGTCGTCAAGAGGTTTCAAGAGACCATGAAGCAAGTGGAGGCTTTTAAAAAAGCACCTCATTATACGGTGCCCGTTCCATCTCGTTGCCCTCAGGGGACCATTCTGTCAACCCCGCCACCCTTGGTGCTTCGGGC
Organism: Anabarilius grahami; assembly: GCA_003731715.1. NCBI lineage: Eukaryota > Metazoa > Chordata > Actinopteri > Cypriniformes > Xenocyprididae > Anabarilius > Anabarilius grahami. Next base: position 3,428,927 of record RJVU01018281.1, read on the forward strand.
GCAGCGGTTTCCAGCGAGTTCGTGATTCAGCGCTCACAAGACACTGCGTCAACAGACACTGCGTCACAATCGCAGCCTCTGAGGAGGTTAAAAAAGCGGTCAAATCGGTTGGTTCCTGCAAGTATGTCTCAGGTCACAGAGATGGCTGCTCTCAATACACCAGAGGCCAGCCTCGAGAGGCTGGTTCCCTTAGTAGATTATCTGGCAGAGTGGAATCGTCTACCAAATGTGTCGCTATGGGTCCTGCATATTATAGAGAAAGTTTACAAAATCCAGTTTGCGGTTTCTTCACCTCTATACAATGGGGTGCGACTAACTTTAGTGCATCCCGAGCAGGCTCTGGTAATGGAGCAAGAAGTAAAGACCCTGTTAGCAAAGGAGGCTATAGAACGGGTCTCGTTAACCAAGTTAGTCAGGTTTTTACAGCCGATACTTCATAGTTCCAAAAAAGGATGGAGGGTTACGTCCCATATTAGATCTACATCATCTAAATCGTTCGGTCAGAAAACTGAAGTTCAAGATGTTGACACTGTGTCAAATCGTGACTCAAATCAGGTCTGAGGACTGGTCACGATAGATCTAAAAGACGCATACTTCCCTATCTCCATCCTTCCTCAACACAGGAAGTTCCTGAGATTTGCTTTCGGGGGCAAAGCTTACCAATTTCGGGTCCTTCCGTTTGGCCTAGGTGTTTCACCCCGTACATTCACGAAGTGCGTAGATGCAGTGCTGGCCCTGCTCAGACTGCAGGGCATATGCATTCTGAATTACATCGACTACTGGTTGATTTTAGCACAGTCAGAACAGATGGCGGTTCAGCATAGAGATGTCGTTCTCGCACACATACAGAAACTGGGGTTGAGACTGAATGCCAAGAAAAGTGTGCTTTCTCCAGTACAGAGGACCACTTTTCTTGGGGTGGTATGGGATTCAGTGACGATGCGGGCCATTCTCTCGCCCACTCGTATAGCTGTTATTCTATCAGTCGTGAAAGAAATGAGACTAGGCCAGTCACTCACTGTAAAACAGAGACTATTGGGTCTGATGGCAGCAGCGTCCAACGTGATACCTTTTGGCCTGCTGTACATGAGACCCATACAGTGGTGGCTCAGGAACAAAGTGTTTTCCCTGAGGGGGAACCCACTTCGTATGATCAAGATCACGCGGCGGTGTCTCCGTGGCTTAGTTATATGGAAGAAAAACTGGTTCCTGTCCCAGGGTTCAGCTCAATGTCATTGAGTCACACTCACGACGGACGCTTCTCTCACAGGCTGGGGAACGGTAATGGAAGGCCGCTCAGCTCAGGGTCTTTGGAGGAGTCATCATCTCTCGTGGCACATAAATTGCCTGGAGATGATGGCGGTCTTCAATGCGTTGAAGTATTTCCTCCCAGACCTGAGGGGCCATCATGTGCTTGTCCGGACAGACAACACATCTGTGGTCTCTTACATAAATCGACAGGGGGGTCTGTGTTCGCGTTCGCGTCCACTATGCAGACTGGCGCACCAGATCCTCCTGTGGTCCCTGGGGAAGATGCTCTCCTTGCGAGCAATCTATATTCCGGGGACCCAGAATATAGGAGCAGATATCCTGTCGGGACAGGATATCCGAGGCTACGTCTGTACGCGTTTCCCCCAATTGTTCTGCTCCCAGGAGTTCTGGAGAAAATTCGCCAGGAAGGGATAAGTCTACTGCTAGTAGCGCCTTACTGGCTGAGTCTGATATGATTCACGGACCTTGTATCTCTCCTCTATGGCTCACCTTGGAAGATTCCGATCAGGAGGGACCTTCTATCTCAGGCGGAGGGCATGATATTTCACCCCCGCCCAGAAATGTGGAACCTGTGGGGTTGGGCTCTGGGGGGGCCCAACTCATAGAATCTGGTCTCACAACTGAGGTTGTAGAGACCATCCTTCACTCCAGAGATCCTTCCACAAAGAAACTGTATGCCTTCAAGTGGAAACTCTTCACTTCTTGGTGTCATGAGCGACAGTTAGATCCAGTCAACTGCCCTATCAGTTCAGTACTAGAGTTCTTACAAAGTCGTTTCTCATCTGGGTTAACCCAGTCTACACTAAAAGTGTATGTTTCTTCTATCTCTGCCTACCATGCCCCTGTGGATGGTCCCACTGTGGGGAAAAACCCATTGATGAGTGCGAGCATTGGACACATACGTCCACAGAGCTGCCCTGTGGAGGAAAGCGGATCAACTATTTGTGTGTTTTGGATCGCACAACAGGGGTCGCCCTGCGTCCAAAGATACAATAAGTAAGTGGACAGTCGAGGCAATTTCACTTACCTATGAGGTCTCTGGTCAGCAGTGTCCTTTAGCTGTCAGAGCTCACTCTACTAGGAGTATGGCGGCCTCCAAGGCCTTAATTTTGGGGTTTTCCCTCAAAGAAGTTTGCTATACGGCCGGTTGGTCCTCACTGCTCACTTTTGTGAGATATTATGAACTTATGAACAGTGCTTTTGTCCTAGTGTGCCACAGTTTCACACAGACAGGCATTTTGGAAGTATGGCATTTTGGTATATCGTTCCTATAGTGCCCCCTTCGGGACGCAGTGTGAGTTCCCTCGAAAGGGAACGAGAGAGAGACATCTGTGCATACCATACTCCCTGCATCCCTGTGATTGATTTGCTTCAGCATTTTGAAGCCAGTCTTACCGGATGTGTATTTATCCTTTCCTGGTCGTGACGTCACCCCCCCATGATGTTCACTCTTGCCATTGGACTAGTTGACATACGTGCATCAGATGCTTTCACACTGACAGCGTTCCCATAGCGCCCCCTTCGGGACGCAGTGTCTCGTTCCCTCTTTCAGGGAACTGTGGTTATAGTCATAACCTGAGATGTTTTCTTTTGAGCATTGATACAATTTTTCACCTATTCATTCATGCCTTGAAATGTTGGGGAAATGTTTAAAGCTGACAGCCAAATTTGTTACAAGCAGGGCTCCGAACCGGTTCAACAACAAAAAAAAACTAACTAAACTTTCACAGGAACATAATAAAAAAAACGGAAACATGGCCATTAATCGGTTAATAACTTTATTTTATCGTTCTGTTTAATATTTTAATTTGCCAGTCAACCAATCACAAATTCAAATAGTACAGCCTATGCAAATGTGATGTTGACACATCCAACATGCCTGCATGCTCTCAGCTGTAAAATCATCATAGGTAAGTTACAATAGCAATGCCCTGGCGACTCGATATCCTGTGGTGTCACGTGTCACGACGCAACAGCCAATGAAATAAACACTGATGTCTATGGAAGCAGCGATAACAATCCATTCAAATAGTCGTCTCTTCAAAGTTGTTGGTCATCTGAGGTCTTCTTAAGAGGCTGGATCCAAACTGAAGCTGATGCACTCTCTAGTCACCTCGGGACGGGTCCCAAGATAAAACAAAAGCAAATGGAGAATAATTAACGTACCTGCTGTTCATAACATTAAGCAAAGATAGTCACGTGCAATAGATCTGATATGAGATGCATTATGTGAATGCTTGGCTAAAGAGATGTCTTTTTAATCTAGATTTGAACTGGGTGAGCGAGTCTGAGCCCCGGACATTATCAGGAAGGCTATTACTAACTATTATATTACTAACTGTATAAGACAAACTTTATATCAAACAGAGGCATTAAAGTGTTTATATTACCTGCAGTTAGCAAAGGTCCACAAATTCTCATCACACTGGTTACGTTAACAGCTTGGAGCAGCACCAATTTACGTGACACATCCTCCGAGAATGGGCTGACCGCAAGGCTTTAACAACACGTTTTTATTCCGGCCCGGGTTAACAGATGAGTGCCACAAAATATTCACGACCAAGTGTGCTGATCAACACAAAGTTCCCTTGACTCCCAACTGTTGTCAATAAAGCATGTAATTATTAATGTAGGAACAGAGATTTTCAGCCCATATCTGCTTTGCTATAGCACTGGGGAATGTGTGAGATCCTACAGTGACTGCACTGAGGAAAACCCCATGCAAGTCTGCTTTGCGCTCCACGGACAGAGGATGTGCAATATGAATGGCTGATGTACATGCATACATTCATATATAGTTACCAAAGTAAACAGAAATAATAAGTCACTTACCACAGTTGTAAATCACTCCTCTTGCTGCTACCCAAATCTCGACTGTTGGAGATCCCACAATGCCTCATATGTTTGAAATTTACAGCAATATTCTGTATTTGAGTCAAACCACCACGTGACCCCAGAATACATTTCAGTTTAAAGCTGCTGTAAAATATGCATTTTGACATGTGTTCACCATCTAGATGATGTGATAGACCTGAAAAGACACATATTGTCATGTTTTGTTCTCACTCAGTAAAGACCGTCCTTATGGTTTGCACTTGGGTGAAAAGCATATCAGTACAAGGTCCTTCCCTATGAGACTGCCCTGCCCTGCTAAGGCAAGTGGGCATTCACATTTTCGATCTTGATAACTGGCTAGTTCTAGCACACTCTCTGAATTTATTGCATGCATACAGGCACCTTACAAAGTCGGAACTCTCTTTTTTCTCGGTGTGGAGTTGGACTCCACACTGTCACTATTACGGCGTGTCTCATGGCAGAATGCAACCAGTCGGTGCTGAATTGCCTTGATGGTCCCACTGAAACAATTTGAGAGACTCCTGGGGCATATGTCATGCCTGTAAATGGTTACTCCATTCAGGTTGATGCATAGGAGAGCGGGAAAGCACTGGCTTCAGCCTTGAGTCCTGTCATGGGCATGGCACAGTGGCACACATCACGTGTCTTTCGCACTGAACTGTTGCCACTCATTCAGCCTTTGGACAGACCTTGTATTTCTACTGACAGTGGTTCCCTTAGAACAAGTGTCCAGACATGTTGTGGTCACAACAGATGCGTCCAAAACAGGCCTGGGGTGCTAGATGCAATGGGCACGCAGCCTCGGGCTCCTGGAGAGGACCTCGACTGTATTCTCATATCAATTGCTTAGAGTTGTGGAGGTTTCAGCTGTTTATCAAGGGCAAGCATGTGTTGGTCTGGACGGACAACATGGCCACGGTGGCATATATAAACTGCCATGGTGGTTTACGCTCATTTCGTAACTCTGCCGCCATCTCCTCCTTGGGAGTAAGCAGTGACTGAAGTCACTGAGGGCCACTCATTTTCCAGCCGAACTCAATCGCACAGTGGTTACTTCCTAACATGGTTCAGTTAGTTGTGGCATCTATGTCTCGTTCCCTCCATCAGGGAACTGAGGTTACAGTAGTTATAAAATACAGTAGTTATCAAATACAAAATAAATAGAATAATGTAAAATAAAACTTGTGCAGAGATTAGTTTTTACAACAATGTGTTTTAGCATGAGTAGGCCTGGGGGCCTAGACCCCTCATTTTCATTTCCATTTCCTCATTTTCAATCTTGACATTGTCATCCTGGAATATGGCCATGATACGTCTTCCTACATGGTTCTTTAAGAAATGAAAACTACACACTCCATCAATTAGGGTTAAAAGAACTGTTCCAAAACATATAACATGCTAGAAACATATTAATAGCAGCAATAATAATCCAGGCATAGACTCTTAAGGTCTGTATTTGCTTATTTATATCCAAACAGCAGAATTTATTCTTTTTTATTTATTTATTTATTTTGGCCAGGCGGTGGTGCTTTACCAGGTAACCCAGACAATACAATCTAATTGATATTATTATTGATACTTTGGACTTGAGGTCTTGTTTTTGAAGATTCTGAATTACATTTCCAAATGAAATTATATCTTTTATGCATGTTTCCACAGAACAACAGCATTATAAATTAAAAAAGTGAGTAAATAATGAAATGACTACGTTCAATTAAATATATAAACAAAGCAATACATTTCTAAGCATTTCAGATTGTAATGATCCTCTATATTGTGTATTTATGAGCAGGCCTTTTATTTCACACAGTATCTCTTATATTCCATGTCTCTACTTCAGTAAATATATCACTATTTCAGAACAGTGTGTCTGTCAGAAGACATGATCCTGTTGATTTAGTCCTATTTTTGTTTGCAGCTGGAAGTATTATCTCATATTTCTTTCTATTGCTGCAAGCAGCCAAGGCAGCCCTATATAAAGCAATGTGGTTATTGATTACTACACAAGCATGCAGGAAATTGTTAACAGAGAGATAGTTATGAGTAGGAAGCTAAATCAGTTAGTAGTGCCTAAAACGGTATAGCTCCAGCTGACATTAGCCTTGATCGGTCTCTAAAAATGGTGTGTCTAGGCTTAATTTGTTGTGGTAACTCATTCTGAAAATACAGAGAGACACCACACATATGAAATTGTGCTTTTGAACACTGGTCTGAGTTTCATGTAATCACAGGATAGAGTGGTTTGTTATTATCATGTTATTCAGTACACCACCATGGTCTGAAATGCCTTTGCTGAGAGTAATTAATCAGCGACTAAACTGCTCAAAAAATAATGCTGCAGTCATGACACATATCTGCCAATTCACGAGTTCACACTTACAAATAAGTCAGATAAAATAAATGGTATACGTATTTGGCGTGCTGTCCAGGGAGAGGGCTCCGAGCTCGGTATTTGGCCCGAACACAGAGTAGGAGAAAGTTGCAAGGAGGAGAAAGTTGTTTGCCGGATCGAGAGGGTTCTCGCTGCATCCGACGGGAGTTCAATACTTGCAGCGATCAGATGGGTAAGCCCCACCGGCTGGAACAAAGAGAAAGAACTGCATCCAACGGGAGCTCAATACTCACGGCAACCGGATGGGTAAGCTTTTGGCCGGAAGACGGGTGAAAATTTGTTCCAACCTGGAAGAGCTCTTACTGCGTCCAATGGGAGTTCAATACTCGCAGCGAACGAACAAGCCCCCTGCTGGCGGAAAGCAAAACATTTAGCTATTTCGACTGGGAGGGCTGTCACGGTGTCCAATGGGTGTTCAATTCTCGCTGCGATCGGATGGGTAAGCCCCTGTTGGCATGAGGTGAATGTTTAGTTATTATAGATTGGGAGGGTTCTAGCGGCGTCCGACGGGAGTTCAATACTTGCTGCGATCGGATGGGTAAGCCCCCGCTGGCAGAGAGATTAATGTGTAGGGAACAACCCAATTAATTAATCAAAAGTGTAAATAAATTACACTTTTTAAGAACCGGATTAACTGTAAACGATTCAGAATCAATATTTTACTGAATATTTTACTTAGAACACAAGACTTTCAGCGGAAAAGAAATTAAGCAAAGTGAGTGAAAGTTGGATGGCTTGAATGAGCTGCTTGTCTGTTCTTCTTGTTACTCCATGGTTCTTGGTTCTTGTCTTTGTTTGTCTTCTTTTTATTCTAGTTCTGTGTCTTGCGATATGACTATTTAAACGTAGGTGTCTGTCACACCTCTGAGAGGAGTTTTTGGCCAATCAGATATCTCCTGTTTCAAAAGGGCTTTTCTCTGCCCCAATCATAAATAGGTGTTACTTCCCGTCTCTGCTTTAGCAGAGAGTACCATTTTAACCACAATTTCTATTAAATGGAATATGATACATTTTAAACAGATTTCATTCAAGCCAGGATTTAGAGAGGAGGAAAAGAATTAAATAAATTCCAAATAAGGCATACTTTCAGTCAGTCGTTCAAGAGTTATTACATTTACATGAATTGTGGGTGTTCTAAAGCAAAACTGGTTACAGGTAGTACTTGTGGACACTTGATGTAAAATGCAGTTAAAAGATATTTGATAAGTCCATTTAAAATTGTTTGGAACAATTTTGATGCAGTTTTAGAAAGGTCTTCGTTGGTTTTTCTGTGAAGTTAGGAAACAAAAGGTCTGCATTGTCTGTCTCTGTTTTTTTTTAATCTGGTGATCAAAGACTCTTTATCTTCTAGGTGACCATTTGGTGTCACAAATGGCTGAGTTTGTCACTTCTGCCAGGAAGCATGGGGGTTAAAAAAGTAATTAAGCAAGGATTTTCCTGTAGATGGCTGGAGCTGGAATTTCGATTCTGAATTAGAATTATGTTTTGAAAGAATCATCTGAATGATTCATTTGTCTGGTTCGTCCATGGTTCCTACAAATGTTTAGCTAACTTAGATTGGTAAGCGCTCTCGCGGCGTCCAACAGGAGTTCAATACTCGCAGCGATTGGACGGGTAAGCCCCTGCTGGCATGGGGTGAATGTTTAGTTATTTTAGATTGGGAGGGCTCTAGCGGTGTCTGACGGGAGTTCAATACTCGCTGCGATCGGACGGGTAAGCCCCTGCTGGCTTAAGCGCAAAATGTTTAGCTATTTTCGACTGGGAGGGCTCTCGCGCTGTCCAACGGGAGTTCAATACTCGCAGCGATCGGACGGGTAAGCCCAGCCATAGTTGAACGAGAATAAAAAATGTATATTGGTTCCGAGGTTCTTATGGGAGCTCAATACTCATGGTGTCAGATTGAGGTTTGACTGATTTGACTGGGTGGTTTGAATCATCTGTGACGTTTGGAGGGTTAGTTTGAAGACCGGGAGATTTCTTGCAACATTGGATGAGGGCGAGTTTAGGCAGAGCTGGGCTCCTGCGTGAACGGGGCTGACATCACTGCTGTGGCAGTGGAGAGAAAAAGCCAGAGAAACTGAGCCCCTGTGGGAGCCAAGGCGGCAGTGGAGAAATTAGCCAGAAGAACTGATCTGCGAGAGCCGAGGGAACATCACTGCTGTGGCAGTGGAGAGAAGGGCCAGAAGAATTGAGCTCTTGCAGGAGCCGAGGCGACATGGCTGCTCTGGCAATGAGAGAACATTCCCATTTTATTGGAATGATGGTATTAGTTGAGTTCGATATGGCTTGCGGGTATGTGTGAGAAAATGAGCTGGAGCTGAAAACCTAGCTGATAAGTGTTTGTTGGGCTTCTTTAATGTAGAAGCAGTTTGATGTAGTTCTTAAAAGCTTCTTATGACCAGTGACCAAGTGTTTGAATCCGATGCTGGGAAAGGCCTTATTGAGCAGCTGTGGTTGCTGCTCCTATGGGGAACGAATGACTGGAAAAGTGGTCTGCTGGGAACTTGGAGGTTCTTAATGCTGTTTACATGAGATATAAATAAAGTAATGTTGAGAAGAGAAAATCGGGAAAGGCAGGCTGGAGGAATGGCTGGGACCGAGGCAGCCTCATGCTCGGGCTGGCCCCTGGAACCTAGGGAGAAACGAGGAGGGTAGAAAAGAGGGAAGCTGGGGAAGAGAATAAGGCATCTGGGCACACACCACTAGTGGAGGCAGCCTCACACTCGGGTCAGTCCCTGGAGCCTGGGGAGGAACAAGAAGTGTAGAAAAGAGGAAGCTGGGGAGTAAAATAAGGCATCTGGGCATGCGCCGCTAGCGGAGGCAGCCTCACGCTAAGGTCCGTGATTGAGCTGTAGACCAAAAACAAAAAAAGAGTTTGAGACTGATGACTGGGCCTGCGCTATTAGTGGAGGCATCCTCACGTTAACATCTACAGGCCACAGGCAATGGGTAGGGTAAGAGACGGTGGGATGAAATGGCTGAAACAGCGGAGGCATCCTCACGCTAGGAGGGAAGGCATTCGCCAAGAGGGGCGAGCATTGCTGTATGTGGTGTGGCACCGGGGAAACTGCGGTGTGTGGCTAAGCGGAGGGAGGAGGAGAGTGGGGAATCTGGGGCCCGGCCCAGGCCCGCTGCTGCGGTGGCCTGACCCTTGTCTTCTAGTGCATGAATCGAAGAAGCAAGAAAGAGGAGATGCAAGATAAAAAAGCGGCCTGCGGGATTATGCGCATCATGAAGATAGCTGAGCAAAGATAGCAGTTCCTGTTTAGAACAGTTTGGACCATCTAGGAGGGTGGAAACAAATAAAAATATCCTATTGGTTCCTAATGTAGTGAGGCTTAGAAATTAACTGTATTTAAGTTGAAGCCCATAAATTCAGTTTGAGTTCAGCGAAACTGTGCAGGGCTGAGAAATCGATTATTAAACTTTTTTTTTTTAGCCTAAAATGCTTTATAACCTGCATATATTCACCTCTGGCACGATTGTTTGATACCGTACTGTCGTCTACAGTTTGTACTGTCGTTGTTTGATGTTGAATGATCATCATACAGCAAAGTAGGCTACAAACTGATTTAGATGATCGTTTGTTCTTTTAACTGTTGCTGGTTTGAGTCACATGCACCTTCATTTAGTAAAGATCAAAAGAGACTCGCTTGTAAAAAGAGAGCTTTGCACAATAAAAATGTGCAACTTGGATTTATTCAATTGTGTTCAACAATCGCCAAATTTACCATGAACACGCTGCTTGTATGATTTTATTTATTTATTCATTCATGTATTATTTTTAGTTCTATTTTCCATACTTATCCAGACCTGGTACTCAAATTACTCAAATCAAATTCCATGCTTTCCCAAACTGCATAGGAACATACAGTGGGTACGGAAAGTATTCAGACCCCCTTACATTTTTCACTCTTTGTTATATTGCAGGCATTTGCTAAAATCATTTAAGTTCATTTTTTTTCCTCATTAATGTACACACAGCACCCCATCTTGACAGAAAAACACAGAATTGTTGACATTTTTGCAGATTTATTAAAAAAGAAAAACTGAAATATCACATGGTCCTAAGTATTCAGACCCTTTGCTGTGACACTCATATATTTAACTCAGGTGCTGTCCATTTCTTCTGATCATCCTTGAGATGGTTCTACACCTTCATTTGAGTCCAGCTGTGTTTGATTAAACTGATTGGACTTTATTAGGAAAGCCACACACCTGTCTATATAAGACCTTACAGCTCACAGTGCATGTCAGAGCAAATGAGAATCATGAGGTCAAAGGAACTGCCTGAAGAGCTCAGAGACAGAATTTTGGCAAGGCACAGATCTGGCCAAGGTTACAAAAAAATTTCTGCTGCACTTAAGGTTCCTAAGAGCACAGTGGATTCCATAATCCTTAAATGGAAGACGTTTGGGACGACCAGAACCCTTCCTAGAGCTGGCCGTCCGGCCAAACTGAGCTATCGGGGGAGAAGAGCCTTGGTGAGAGAGGTAAAGAAGAACCCAAAGATCACTGTGGCTGAGCTCCAGAGATGCAGTCGGGAGATGGGAGAAAGTTGTAGAAAGTCAACCATCACTGCAGCCCTCCACCAGTCGGGGCTTTATGGCAGAGTGGCCCGACGGAAGCCTCTCCTCAGTGCAAGACACATGAAAGCCCGCATGGAGTTTGCTAAAAAACACCTGAAGGACTCCAAGATGGTGAGAAATAAGATTCTCTGGTCTGATGAGACCAAGATAGAACTTTTTGGCCTTAATTCTAAGCGGTATGTGTGGAGAAAACCAGGCACTGCTCATCACCTGTCCAATACAGTCCCAACAGTGAAGCATGGTGGTGGCAGCATCATGCTGTGGGGGTGTTTTTCAGCTGCAGGGACAGGACGACTGGTTGCAATCGAGGGAAAGATGAATGCGGCCAAGTACAGGGATATCCTGGACGAAAACCTTCTCCAGAGTGCTCAGGACCTCAGACTGGGCCGAAGGTTTACCTTCCAACAAGACAATGACCCTAAGCACACAGCTAAAATAACGAAGGAGTGGCTTCACAACAACTCCGTGACTGTTCTTGAATGGCCCAGCCAGAGCCCTGACTTAAACCCAATTGAGCATCTCTGGAGAGACCTAAAAATGGCTGTCCACCAACGTTTACCATCCAACCTGACAGAACTGGAGAGGATCTGCAAGGAGGAATGGCAGAGGATCCCCAAATCCAGGTGTGAAAAACTTGTTGCATCTTTCCCAAAAAGACTCATGGCTGTATTAGATCAAAAGGGTGCTTCTACTAAATACTGAGCAAAGGGTCTGAATACTTAGGACCATGTGATATTTCAGTTTTTCTTTTTTAATAAATCTGCAAAAATGTCAACAATTCTGTGTTTTTCTGTCAATATGGGGTGCTGTGTGTACATTAATGAGGAAAAACATGAACTTAAATGATTTTAGCAAATGGCTGCAATATAACAAAGAGTGAAAAATTTAAGGGGGTCTGAATACTTTCCGTACCCACTGTAACATACAACATATCAATTTATTAATTGGTTATCCGTCTATGGTTCGTTACGTTACTTACAGATTTCTGCTCGTTCTAAATTTAGATGAACATACAGATGAAGAGGAATGGTAAAATTTATTTGAATGCATCAGCAAAAGAACGATTTTAAGAATTTGTCCTACCAGTCTGTGCTGTGTCTCTTTACCAATAGTGAAGCTGTGGGTTGAAGTTACAGAAATGCATACTATTACTTTAAGTTTCCAAGCGATTTGTTGATAAATCGCAGGACACCGATGACAATAAGTTCCGAGTTTCATAGTGATTCTGCGTGCGAACTGAACTTGATATATGAGCTATACTGTTTGCGAGTTTAACCACAAGGAAGCGGCACGGTAATTTAGAACGGCAAGTCACAGAAACAATCCCCCCGATCAACATTGATCCAGATGGAATGACTGTGAAAATTCAATCAGGGAAAGAAAACGAGAAGGATTTAAACTGTGCTTCTTGGATCTGCGCTGCGGCGTGGCTCCGGCTTACTGAAGGCCTGCTGTGGCGGCCTGGCGCTGGAAGAAGGCCCGTTCCTTTGCGGGAAGAGGCGGCTTTGCCCGAGACTCGAGCTTGGTGCTCTTCTTCCTTATTGTCCATTTCTCTATGACAGAAATGATTGAATGGGCCGGAGTAAGGAAATACACAGAAGGAGATTGCGAATGATTTGGACGTGGTGACAGGCCTCAGCGTTTTGGCATGCAGGGACCCGTTTGTTTGGGCTGACCCCCCCTGAAATAATGTCGTTGGACTGGAGAAAAATTGTTCCTAAGGCCAGAGGATTGTGGCAAAGATTCCTCGAGGATGAAAGATTCTTCATCGGACGTGACTTCAGACATGTTGGGAACTTAGGGCGGGACCAAATGCTGAAAACTGTCGAGGATTCATGGGTGAGTTGACTGTGGTTATATACAGGTGCTGGTCATATAATTAGAATATCATCAAAAAGTTGATTTATTTCACTAATTCCATTCAAAAAGTGAAACTTGTATATTATATTCATTACACACAGACTGATATATTTCAAATGTTTATTTCTTTTAATTTTGATGATTATAACTGACAACTAAGGAAAATCCCAAATTCAGTATCTCAGAAAATAAGAACATTACTTAAGACCAATACAAAGAAAGGATTTTTAGAAATCTTGGCCAACTGAAAAGTATGAACATGAAAAGTATGAGCATGTACAGCACTCAATACTTAGTTGGGGCTCCTTTTGCCTGAATTACTGCAGCAATGCGGCGTGGCATGGAGTCGATCAGTCTGTGGCACTGCTCAGGTGTTATGAGAGCCCAGGTTGCTCTGATAGTGGCCTTCAGCTCTTCTGCATTGTTGGGTCTGGCTTATCGCATCTTCCTCTTCACAATACCCCATAGATTTTCTATGGGGTTAAGGTCAGGCGAGATTGCTGGCCAATTAAGAACAGGGGATATCATGGTCCTTAAACCAGGTACTGGTAGCTTTGTGCAGGTGCCAAGTCCTGTTGGAAAATGAAATCTGCATCTCCATAAAGTTGGTCAGCAGCAGGAAGCATGAAGTGCTCTAAAACGTCCTGGTATACGGCTGCGTTGACCTTGGACCTCAGAAAACACAGTGGACCAACACCAGCAGATGACATGGCACCCCAAACCATCACTGACTGTAAAAACTTTACACTGGACCTCAAGCAACGTGGATTGTGTGCCTCTCCTCTCTTCCTCCAGACTCTGGGACCCTGATTTCCAAAGGAAATGCAAAATTTACTTTCATCAGAGAACATAACTTTGGACCACTCAGCAGCAGTCCAGTCCTTTTTGTCTTTAGCCCAGGCGAGACGCTTCTGACGCTGTCTGTTGTTCAAGAGTGGCTTGACACAAGGAATGCGACAGCTGAAACCCATGTCTTGCATACGTCTGTGCGTAGTGGTTCTTGAAGCACTGACTCCAGCTGCAGTCCACTCTTTGTGAATCTCCCCCACATTTTTGAATGGGTTTTGTTTCACAATCCTCTCCAGGGTGCGGTTATCCCTATTGCTGGTACACCTTTTTCTACCACATCTTTTCCTTCCCTTTGCCTCTCTATTAATGTGCTTGGACACAGAGCTCATTGAACAGCCAGCCTCTTTTGCAATGACCTTTTGTGTCTTGCCCTCCTTGTGCAAGGTGTCAATGGTCGTCTTTTGGACAACTGTCAAGTCAGCAGTCTTCCCCATGATTGTGTAGCCTACAGAACTAGACTGAGAGACCATTTAAAGGCCTTTGCAGGTGTTTTGAGTTAATTAGCTGATTAGAGTGTGGCACCAGGTGTCTTCAATATTAAACCTTTTCACAACATTCTAATTTTCTGAGATACTGAATTTGGGATTTTCCTTAGTTGTCAGTTATAATCATCAAAATTAAAAGAAATAAACATTTGAAATATATCAGTCTGTGTGTAATGAATGAATATAATATACAAGTTTCACTTTTTGAATGGAATTAGTGAAATAAATCAACTTTTTGATGATATTCTAATTATATGGCCAGCACCTGTATATGCCTGTACTCATTCTGATTGGGTAGATATGTTGATTACTGATTGTTGACAGCTGGTTGAGATGATGTGATAATTGGATAGCTTATTTGACTTGTTCCTCCCGAACTACGTTAATAAAACATCGTATATCTGAATACTCCTCTTGCACATTTGTTTGCCTTTATCGAGGACTGCCATTGTGAAAAAGAAGTATGCTTTGCATACTTGTTAATTATTACAGAAATATTATTCTTTAACAGAATAAACTTACGTGTGAACTGAATGTAATGCATATAATTGCATGTAAATGGCAATTAAATTAACACGTATTACAACTTAAATAACTTTACTTAAATAGTACTTAAAGCTATATGTAGATTTTTCACAGCTTGTGGTCGCCTATTCAAAACAGCTTGATGACGCCGAGATTGAGCACGGAATCTTGGGAGATGTCGTCTTCACCTCACAGTCAGTGGAAAAGAATCTGACGGGACACAGGCAGAAATCACCTTCATGGATGAGATAATAAACGTTACTGAAGCAGAGTAGGACCGAGTGTTGTGGGAGGGGCCGAACGAGGCCGCTGGAGTGATTGCTAATGAGAGACGAGTGCGTCACACATCTCGAGAGCTGAACTTTTATAATGCCGCAGTCGACGGCGCCACTTCCGCAAACTCTCGCAAAATCAAGAAAATTTGATTTAAACAATAAGACTAAACGTGTTGAGCTATATAACAATAATTCGTTTTCTGTCTATAAATGTAACCAAACAGTTGTTCCCTTGGCTAAAAAAACATGTAATATATTAAAACGTCTTTGGTGTTTCCATGGTTTATACAAAATAAAACCGGAAACCGAGAGTAACGTGGATACAGGCGTGGATTGACAGGCATTGACAGGCATTGACAGGCGACTCCTGGACATGTCCCTTATCATTGTGTCACAGAAATGGTCTCTTTGGCTTCCTCCAATCGCCACCTGAGGGCGCCATCACCGGAGTACTGATCATTTCATGGACTACATTTCCCACACCACGTACCTGGACTGATTACACACCGCCCATTCACACACCTGCTGCTCATTCCATGGACTATAAATGACTCTCTGATCCCTTCATGCTTTGCGAAGTCTTGTTTTGCCATGCATGCATTTCTGAGCGTTTTTCCCTGTGATTTGATTATTCCGTGTATGACCCTGGACTGTCTTGAACCTCTGTACTCTGCCTGCTGCCTTCCTTGTGACCATTCTGCCTGGACTCTTACTACTCTTGTATTGTTTGCCGCCCATCCTGATCTACTGCCTGGTATTGTCTCTGATTCTGTCTTGCCTACTACATTACTGTTGTTGTTATCTGACCCCTGCCTGTACGACCACGATCTTGTAATAAAGCTGCAAATGGATCTCCCCGAGTTTGCCGCCTCGTTACAGAAGACTTCGCCAGATCACGATCCAGCAGCGGTACATCGTTTAACCACTGAGCTTTCCACGCAGGCCAGTGTTCTAGCCGTGCATCAGCAGCAGCTCACACGGCTTACCTCTATCACCGAGGAATTAGTGAGGACGCTGCAGAGTATGCGTGTCACGCCCGCCGAGATGAGTCCACCATTAACCACGAAACCTGCAGCTGCCGCTCTGATCCAGAACACCACAAGCAGTCCACGCCTCGCTTTCCCCGAGAAATATGATGGCTCACCAGTGAAATGTAAGGGCTTCCTTCTCCAGTGCTCCCTGTTCATCTCGCAGCAACCAGTGCTGTATTCCACTGAAGAGAGTCGCATCGCTTTCATCTGCTCGCTCTTAACTGGAAAGGCGCTGGAATGGGCGACTACCGTGTGGATTAATGGGCGAACCTCGCACTCCACCCTCGAATCTTTTCTACAGTGCTTCCGCAAGGTTTTTGAACACGCCGAGGGAGGTAAGGAGGCGGGTGAGCTTCTTCTGACACTTCGTCAAGACAGACAGACCGCAGCGGAATATGCACTCACTTTCCGCACCCTAGCTGCACAAACGTCCTGGGTCGAGGACACCCTCAAGCTTCTATTCCGTAAAGGTTTGAACGCAGATCTACAATCTGAACTGGCTTGCCGTGACGAAGGGAGGAACTTGAACGGATTTATCGATGTAGCCATCCGCATAGACAATTTAATCAGATCGAGGAGCCCCAGTAGAAATACATTGTCATCTCCTGCCACCACAACTTCTCTCAGTGAACCTGAACCCATGCAAGTCGGCACCACTCACCTGACTCTGGAGGAGAGAGACAGACGCATTCAACATCACCTGTGTCTGTATTGCGGTCAGCCGGGTCATATGCGAGCTTCCTGCCCCACGAGACCCACCAATCCAGGTGCTTCTGCGGTGAGTGCTTCTAGTTCTTCTAACATCGTAATCGCAGCTATGCTGTTGTATCAGGAGGGAATAATTCATACCGAGGCTATGATAGACTCTGGTGCTGCAGGCAATTTCATGGACCTGGATTTTGCACAAGCCCATGGCATTCCACTAATCCCATGCAATTCTGTGTTGTCAGTGGCGGCGCTAGATGGACGCCCCCTAGGGACTGGACGGGTTCGCTACACCAGTGATGACATCACGTTACAGATCGGATCTCTTCATAAGGAATCTATACGATTTTTCCTTATAAAATCTCCTCAGCATCCCCTCATTCTTGGTTCTCCATGGCTCAGACAACATAATCCACAGATTTCCTGGTCAGACAATCAAATTATCCACTGGTCGGAGTATTGTCATCAAACTTGTATCCAGGCTCCCACACATCCACAACAACACGAAACCTCATCCATCATCACATCTCTCCACGACAAACTGCCCGCTGACTATCATGATCTTGTGGAAGCATTCAGTAAATCCAAAGCTTCTCAGCTTCCTCCTCATCGCACCAGCGACTGTACGATCGAGCTGATCCCTGGCTCTACGCCCCCCAGGGGGCGTATATTCCCACTATCCCAACCAGAGTCAGAGGCCATAAAGAAGTACATAGAGGAGGAGTTGGCCAAGGGCTTCATTCAACCCTCCACGTCACCAGCATCAGCAGGTTTCTTCTTTGTTAAGAAAAAGGACGGAGGTCTGAGACCCTGTATAGATTATCGTGGGATCAACGACATCACAGTGAAGTTCCGGTATCCCCTGCCTTTGGTTCCCTCCGCTTTGGAACAATTACGCACAGCCCGGTTCTTCACCAAGCTCGACCTTCGCAGCGCCTATAATCTCATCTGCATACGGGAGGGGGACGAAAGGAAGACCGCCTTCTCCACTACATCCGGGCACTATGAATACCTGGTTATGCCCTTCGGGCTGGTCAATAGTCCCTCAGTGTTCCAAGCATTCATCAATGACGTCTTCCGTGACATGCTAAATAGATGGGTGATTGTCTACATCAATGATATTCTGATCTTCTCAGAGAACTACCCCGAGCACGTTCAACATGTACGATATGTTCTCCAAAGACTCATTAATCATCAACTTTATGCCAAACTCGAGAAATGTGAATTCCATCAGACATCCACGTCATTCTTAGGATACATCATCAGTGCGGAGGGCGTTGCTATGGACGACAGCAAGGATCAGGCAGTGTTAAACTGGCCTCTTCCATCTACAGTGAAGGAACTACAATGTTTCCTGGGGTTTGCTAACTTTTTTAATTTCAGTCTTACAGCAGCTCCGCTCACCTCCATGCTCAGAAAAACAGGCACCCAACTGGTCTGGTCTCATGCATCTACAGAGGCATTTCAAAGACTAAAGGAACTATTCACTTCACATTGGTTAAAATCGCGATTTTCTCACGATTTACAAATAGTTGGAAACATTTGGGATGTTGTAAGTACTCAACTGAACAAAATATATAACTCTCAACCCTTTAACTCTAAACCCGGAGATATCCCAATGTCAATATTTACCACACAGGCAACTTTTGCAAACTTACTTCCACGGTCCAGGACTCCTGCCCAAACAGATACTGTAGTTCTCCTTACCTCACTTGAAATGAATAATCTTTCTTTGCTGCTCTTTCAACATCATTAAAAAAGAGAAATCTATAAGTATAAGGCAAAGAATAACACAAAAGATTATGGGTTTTGTCCAATACTTTTGTCCAATACTCAATACTCACAATATAATGTTACCATACTCTGTCTACCTTTCCTTGAGATGACAGTACACTCTGTTTACACTGAGGATTACTAAAAGCAACATCCTGTTTCTTGTTAACAATGCCAACAGTGTGTTTAAGAACAGGGGGAGAGGGGGGGTTAAAAAGGGCTCTCAGCCAAGTTGTCTTATTAGTGTAGACCTTTCTTCTTGAAGTCTTATCTGGGGACTTGAGTCCCAACTTTAAAATGATACAGCAGAATTCTGTCTTTGATTTCAGGCCAAAGCAAACGAACAAAATGTGAACAGCAGTGATTGCTCCAGGGCATCCCAGTATGACAGAGAAGAGAAAGCCATTTTTATAGCATAATTAATGTATAAATGCATGCTTTGAAATGCATTCTTTAAGCTTAAGCAGTTATGATGCATACATCAACCTAAATTTCAAGAAGTCATCCATATCCCTGAACAGACACAAAGAGAAACATTCCTTTAAATGGCACTTCCGCTTTAATAATTGTATTCATTTCTATTCACCGCAGCAAGTTGTGACAACAAACCAGTCCATGTTTGGTCTTTTTTTCTTTTCTTCTTTTTTTTTTTTCAGTTCACCCACTCTCACAATGCTGTAATTAGTTCGAAATTGAGCCAGGAAGTCCATTTACAGCATATGGGAAATAATTGGTGGTGGTTATATTCTCTTGGGATCATGTCTTTGATTATTCAGGGGGAAGATGAGCCCACTAAATGAAGTGCCAAGGAGCACAAGACTCAAATCACCTGGCTACTTCAGTATGGCACCTCTTATTCTTCTCCCTGACAGAAAAATCTATGGCTGGTCACCACAAAACGATGTAATTTACGTCTCTTTTCAGCCCAAGGAGCCCGATGCAGAGTCACTATAATTGGCTTAGTTTCCAAGTGTCATACACTGAGGGTGTGGAGAGAACATTGACTGGAGAGGGTTTATCTGATTTAGAGATACATTGTTAGCACAACCTGAATTGTTGCTGCAGGAGTCCTTTTTCTGTATTAAAAATAGGCTAGATAGCAATATACTCTTCACTTAGGGGTCATTTACATGAAACCATTTTCAACTAAAAACTGAAAACTTGTTATATACATTTGGCCATTTATTTACATGACAAGGTCGTTTTGGGGGCCTGAAAACGCAAAATTTTGAAAATGGGTTTCAAAGTGTAAGTATAAACTCTGGAACAATCTTCCTAGCATTGTTCGGGAAGCAGACACACTCTGTCAGTTTAAATCTAGACTAAAAACGCATCTCTTTAACCTGGCATACACATAACACATTATAAATGTATATTTTCAAATCCGTTGAAGGATTATTAGGCTGCATAAATTAGGTCAGCCGGAACTGGGAACACTTCCTATAACACCAGATCTACTCGTTACATCAGAAGAAGAATGGCATCTACGCTAATATTAGTCTTTCTGTTTATCCCGAGGTTTACCGTAGTCAATCGGATCCGGGCCGTATCCAGGACCAAGACCAAGGACCTGCGCCTTGACACGACCACAACGCAGCCCTGAAGTATCAGCAGAGATTGAGTCAACTAGATCATCCATTGTGAAGGCCTCATCGACACGACAACCAGTGGCACAGTTCCTCAACAAACCGTCCATACCGGCGTGATGAATACGATCCTCAACTGGATGGAACTGAAATAAATACTTTGAATGTTGCGATCCTATCTGACTTATGATAGCGTACCTGAGTCGTAACAAAGCACTGTTTGCCAGAGGAGAACTGGCCCCCAGACTAAGCCTGGTTTCTCCCAAGGTTTTTTTTCTCCATTTTAACACCTATTTGCCACTTGTTTGCCACCTGTTTGCCACCTGATGTCACCTGTTGGAGTTTGGGTTCCTTGCCGCTGTCGCCTTTAGCTTGCTTAGTTGGGGACACTTGACATTTGACTTGACATTTGATAATCAACAGTGCTTTGATCTGCCTGCATTGACATTATTCTTTAAGAGCTGCTGT
The DNA here is from genome assembly GCA_003731715.1 of Anabarilius grahami. NCBI lineage: Eukaryota > Metazoa > Chordata > Actinopteri > Cypriniformes > Xenocyprididae > Anabarilius > Anabarilius grahami. The sequence goes on from RJVU01018281.1 coordinate 3,449,593, forward strand.
GCAGCCAAAATAATGTACCAGTTATCAATGTAAAGCTGCTTTGACACAATCTAAATTGTTATATAAATAAAGGTGACTTGACTTGACTAAGTCTTTGAAAATGATACTATTATCATGTCCATGTAAACAACAAAAATGCAAATTTGTGAAAACAGTGTTATCATGCGAGTGTGTATTACGTATTCAGTCTGTAGTCCAAAGTATACTTCACTTTTTACATGTACTCGAGGGTCAGCGTACAGTGCACGTGAGGCAAATTTTGTCATCAGAGGAGTATGCGCACCGCCAGACTTTTGTAACCACATGTACTGAAAAATAAATATACTAAAATCTATTTGTAATACATTTATTTTATACTAAGTGTACTACAATTGCATTTACTTTGCATGTACTTAATATAAATACCCTGCAATTGTACTTTTAGTATACTAAATTGGTATACTTAAAGTCTGGTAAACTGGAACAAGTATTTTTGTATTTTTGTGTAGAGGTCCAACTAAAGATACTTAAGTATATTTGATAAAGTGGAACTATTGCAAGTATCCTTTAGTACAAGTATATATATCTTGCATTCAAATTATACAGTGATCATACTATCCTTACTAATAGTGATATTAAACACATTTTAGGCTTAATATTTAGAAATATGCATTGTGCAATAAAGAAGAACTGCAAATAAAGTTGAATTCAAATATTTATGTCAGTATGTCAATAAATAGTCAACATTTTAAGCGGATCAAAACCCATCATCAAGGTTGTCCTAAAACCTTCTTTTAAGGACAACTTTGATGAACTTTTTTGATCCACTTCAAATGCTGACTACTGTATATTAATGGGTTTTTAGTTAGTGTAAAATGAATGTAGGCCTATTTTGAACACATTTTGGTAGGGTTTTTTCACTAGGGCAGACTCTGCATCCATTGCCTCTGACATTATTTCTCACATCACGTACTTAACTCGAAAACTCTTAAGGAAATCCAGAGTTACCTAATCTCATAATTATGAGTTGTGCTGATGTTCATGTGCATTTTAAATACATTCTTTCTGACTTGACTTGAAAACACTGTAACTGCTGAAGCTAAACCTTGACCCCCATTGGCCTACCCCGACGTCCTACTACTGGTTGAACCACAATGATTGATATGTTTTGAACACTCCATAAAGCCAATGCCATCACACTCACCAACAATTGGTTTTGCTGTACTTTTGCTGAACAACCGAACTCTCTGGAGTGCACACTATTGGGAATCTGAATTGCAGATTTTGGCACATTTGTCAGAAGGAAACTTTAAAGTCTAAAAAGTCATTGTAGCTAAAGACACAAGTCTCACCATGTATTTCAAATCCGAGAATGATCAAATTATTTTTAGATTATGCTACATAGTTTTTTAGATGGGACTTACTTTTTGTGCAAACCACAGAAAACATGAGGTATGAACTGAAACATCTAGTTTGTTTCTGCTAATTGGTTGTAAGGGCAGAATTTTCAAACCCAACTTTTGCCTACAGCTCAGACATAACGATGAGAAATTAGCAAATAAATTGATTTCATTTGTTACATTTTTAAGTACTTCAGTAATTTATTTTTGTTGAATACTATGTTGACCTGTTACGATTAAATTGAACAGTATTTGAGTTCTACTTGTTTAGTATATAAAATAGTATTGGCCTAGATAAAAGTTTGCAGGAAATGTGTTTTGAGTTGCAAAAAACAATCAAGTTTTATTATGATGACCTTTACCTTTTTTAATAATTTGCTCACACTTTGAATATCAGGTAGGCTATTGTTTAATTTAATTCAATATCACTTTTCACAATTTAGCATGATTTCAAACAGATATACATACATATTGAAAGTAGTTACATAAGTAAATATTTGTAACTATGACAAATAAAGAAAACAACATATAGTCAGTTTGAAATAGTGAAAGAAATTCACATACCTGATCAGAAGTTTTATTACATTAGTGTATTCCTAATGCACTTCAATGCACCCAAACACTTTTCCCATTAATGCTACTTTAATGGCCCTTATTTGCACTTTGAAATATGGACTGCAGCCCTTTGGACTGTCAAAATATTATGAATTATTAAATTAATTATTAATTAAACTGATCCTGAGCAAAAAAAAAAAAAAACCTAGTAAAAATGTCAAATAAATCCAGAAACGTTTACTGCATGAAAAGTAAAAACAAAATTTAATTTATGCATCACATATAAATACGCAGCTTAATGCAAGACTGCCAAGTGATTTAATTGCGTTTTTGTCAGGAGCAGTTGTTGTGCATTGTTACGGAATGTTAACAGGAATGTTACGGATGATTATCCGGATTGCATCCGTTTATGCAATTGCTTCATGCTGCGTTAATGACAGATAATGTCAGGTAAAAGGGAAGCAAAACATTCTTGATATTTAATGTTGCTTCTAATTGTTTTATTTCTTCAACAGCTTAAAGTTTAATGCACGTTCGTGTTGTATAGCAACAGGCCGTTTCACGTTTATTTTCACGCACCACTTCCTGTGTCTACAATAATAATGTTGTTGTCCATTCACAGTCTTTTAATCCATATAATTTGTGCTGTCGTTAATAGTTGTCATTAATAATATCTGCGCGCTTATAGCTGTACTTGTTGTAACAGTATAGAGAGAACACAAAGTAACCCCAGTTTTGCGTAGTTTATATATGTGTGGTGGCGCAACAGATAAGCCGAGTGCTTTTATGTGACAACGGCCCGCGTGACCCGGGTTCGATTCCAGCCCGTTCTGGTTCCTGCATTCAATATACATGTAAATCTGTTCTCATTGTCTTACTGATATTCACTGGATAAGTAAGTTACTGGTATACTGGGGCTGTTTGTTAAAGGCATATTCTAAAGCTGTAACTTTATTTATAATGATTACTTTATTGTAGCCTATTTGAAGCACACTATTATGATGTCATTAGCACACTTCAAGTTAACTTGGAATGCCATTGCAATGTGTTTTAAAATCACTAAAAGTTTGTTATCAGTATAATAATAATGTATTTTCAACACTCTTACAATGTAATTGAATGTCACCAAAATACATTTAAAGTTTGAATTCTGCATTTCAAAACTTAAACACAAGAGTATATTTAAAGTGTACTTAAGTATATGGAATAGTTCCACTTTAGCACAAACTAGTATATTTAATACAACTTTAGTTGAACTAAAGCACTGCTTTTGGACAATTAAAATGCATTTAGTACAAAATTAGTTGTTCCAATTTAGCAGACTTTAAGTATACCAATTAATAGCATGCCACAAGTACATTTAGTTATACTAAAGTACATACAAATAAATTGTGCTTAAGTATACTATTTTTTCAGTAGGGCCGTCAGGCATGTAACAAAATTTTAGCCTATAATTTAAAACAATTCGACCAGAAAGACTCAGAGGGCAGTTGAACGTTTGCTTGGTATTTATTCCATAAAGTAATAACAGATGGGTAGTGAGCTACAATGATTCATGTTTAGTTGTATAAGTGTTTTGGCATAGGCCCCGTCCTTAGTCTGAATCCTGGGGGATGCAGATTCGGCTGATCCTGCCTGAAGATGAAGGCAGGGGCGGAGCCTACCCCCCGATGGATGGACAGAGCCAACCTGGTGGTGGTGAGTAGGATGGAGGGGAACGTCAGGGTCATCAACTGCGAATGTGAAATGGAGAGTTCGGTGCTTATATATTCCAGGTGTAAAGTGTAACCCCTCTACCCAGGTCCTACTCGCCCTGCTCTGTGCGGGCCTCGAACCTGGGTGGGAGTTGGACGCTCTAACAAGGAGGCTAAAGGCTGCAACCACTAGCATCAGTCGCTAGAGCATCTCTTGAGATCAGAGGAGTGAGGTTTACTCACACAGCAACTACTAGCTGGCCTCCGTTACAGTGATTGGCCAGACCTATTAGTCTGAATGAATGATGTGACATTAGAGTCTTCCTGGTAGAACTTATGGTAAAGCTCTCATTTCTATGACAACTTTATCTCACTTTTTCTAAGTACTCTCTGAATCCACACTTCTACATGCAACGGACTCTAGACATGGTTGCTTCCACATTTTAGACTCAGTTGCTCCATTTTTCCCTGAGCGCCTGATTAAATAAACTTTAATCATCTATTGGTCAGGTAAATAACATTATGCCAAAATTATTGGATATATTGAAGTTACAGTGATGAGTGATTCAGCGCATACTTGTGCATTCATGTCATGCATTTTTGAGAAAGGCATAGAAAAGGAACAAACATTTGTTACCTCGCACACAGAAATCCTTATAGCTATAACATCCATCAGGAAAAGCCACTCGCTTCATTATGCTGCGTGTTCATGCAGGGCATTGTGTGTGTGTGCAGAAGCCCTTTGCTGGAGATGAGGTAAATAGCCTTGCAGACAACACTAGCAAATCCAAATCCACTGGTCGTAATTGAAAGCCGAATTCAGAAATAAATTGTATCCATCGGGCAGACAATAATTTAAAGTAATAATAAATAAGTAAATAAATAAATGAAAGTAATAGAGCAATGGCCAAATCAGTCAGCAGGACACCAGGATTTTTTCTGACTGACTGCGCAGCTGCAGGCTGTGCACAAGTCAAAGCCGTTTACGTTCGGGTCCAGACGGGTTATAAAAAAAATGCTGTTTTTAGCTCATAGTTGTCCTGTAAACGTACCCTAAGTCACAGCAACTGGTGTATTAGGCTGCTGTGACTTTAAGACTTGACACTGCCGAACATAATGCGGATTTGACGCGCATCTCATTTTCTCACAACTCTTTACGTTCATTTACATTATTTAACTCATTTAAGACTGCTCTTTTGAGGATACTTGACAAAAAGGGCATTTGGGCATAATTGTGTGTGTTATTGTTTGTTCAAATGTGACAGAAAACGCGATACTGGGGCACATCTTTCTGTGCACACGAGACAGCATTCACAGACAGCACGTTCTTGCTTGTCTTGTGGTGCTTGAAGGGTTTAAAAGCATTTGTGTGAATAAGAGCGTGATTATATAATGAAAGGCTAGCCAAATTATGATGGAAAAAACAGATGCTGCTTTAAAGGATTAGTTCACTTTCAAATAAAAACTACCCCAAGCTTTACTCACCCTCAAGCCAACCTAGGTGTTTATAACTTTCTTCTTTCAGATGAACACAATCGGAGTTATATTAATAAATATCCTGACGATTCTAAGCTTTATAATGGCAGTGAACAGGACCATCAAGTATGAAGCTCAATAAAACGCATCCATTCAAAGCAAAACGTACTCCACATGGCTGCGGGGGGTTAATAAAGGTCGTCTGAAGTGAAGCGATGTGTTATGGTAAGAAAAATATCCATATTTAACAATTTATAAAGTAAATATCTAGCTTCCGCCAGACCGCCTTCCGTATTCAACTTGAGAAGAAAGTATAATACCTCTCGTAGTTCAAAACACTTAGGCTATGTCCTACGCCTTCCATATTAAACTTACAAATAAAAGCTTAACTGACGCAACTTCAGTTACACTTTCTTCCTAAGTTGAATATGGAAGGCGGTCTTTGTGTGTGTGTTTATACATAGCAAAGAATAAAAACATATATACAATGAACGAGAAAGTGATCTAATTTAACAACATAATACTAGAGTACACTGTAAGTTACTTATAATATATAGTAATATTTTAAATATTTTGACAAGTAAAAAAAAAAGTTAAGGCCTGGTTTCACAGACAGGGCTTAGATTAAACCAGGAGTAGGCCTTAGTTCAATTAGGACAGTTAGCTTTTATAAACATGCCTTAGAGAAAAAAAACAAACAAACATGGTTTTTACTGGTGTGCATCTTGAAACAAAACAATGACACTGACATATTTAAGATATGTCAGTGCAAGTTGCTTTCAGTTAAAACAACTCAAAAATGCATTTTAAACCGGGGCTAAAAGTTATAAATTAAAAGAAATAATAAAAGTGCATCAATAAATGTAAGAAGTGTCCCTTTGGAGCACTAAGAAGAGCTTCTCTTATTGCTTTTGCATTTGACTGTTTTTAAGCCATTTAGAAATGCTGGCTATTACAAATGGAAAACATCAAGAAAAGATACTGGACTTGTGCATAGGTAATAAGAACGGGACAAAATGTCCCCGGTATAATGGCGAAATTAAACATACAAATAGGCTGTATCATAATGGAATAAAATTGCTGCCACAGAATTCCTGCCAATGAAGGGCAGCAGGAACATATTAAACATCAACAAGGTGTTCTGCTGACTCCCATGAGGCCCAGCTGAAGTGGCACTGCATTTGGTTCAGCGTTAAAAAGTATGAGGAATGCAAATTTCCTAATTTCAGTGCTAAAATAAATGATTTGGATATATTATTTAACATATCAGCTAAACAAAAAAGGACATTGCAATTTAAGGTCCATACAAAATATAAAAATGTTTTGAGTAACAAACTTTTACTTGATATTTGTTGTAAGGACAAAAACTTTTGGAACATTGCAAATATAATCTTTTGTGTTCTGCAAAATAAAGAACAAAATCTGTATGACTTTATTATTTATTTAACTATTCATGGTGTGGTTACATACAATCCCTTACCCACAATTCTATGCAATGTCCCTTTTTAAATTGTTATTTATAATTACATAAATTCAAGACATCTGACGAAAATTGTGGCACACCAAGTACCTCTTTTGCTACAGTAGAAATATGGATAAATAGAGACAATATTTTAAGAAAAAAAAAATATATATATATAAAAAATAATGCATCGGATGAGTAAAGAGCAGGGGTTGATTTTTCAGCTTTTTTTTTTGCTTTTTTTTTACTTCCGATTCCTAGAATCCTTTTTATAAGGCCCTCAAATATCTTTATGATAATAATATAATAATAATAACTTAAAATGCCTCAAATTGCTTCAAAATCATTTTCATCTGGCTGCATAACCTCAATTCCTTCTTTTTTGCAAGATGTTATTTTTTATTTATTACTCCAACGTTTTCCTGCCACAGACTTAAGCATCGAGAACTAATTACCGTAAATTGTGCTCATTAATGTACCAGTGCATTAATGTGACAATATTCTGACCCTCTCATCCCCACTCTCACTACAGTGTCTGTAGCTAATGTGAGATTCAACAGAGCCTTAAAATAGTGCAATTCTCTGAAGTAATTTGAGACCCTGCTCTTCTGGAAGTGTGAGACCATTTAATGAGCATTTTTCTTTCCTTCATGTAAATATCGCTGCACATCTCACAATAACAATAATGTAGACGATTACAAAAACAGATCATTATATGATGTTTTATTAACAAAATTCGGGAGGAGCAAGTTCAGATAATTAAACTAATAAGCACAGGTGGAGAGCATTCAGTTCATCAACTCAACCAATATCAAGAGGTATAAATTCAGCAGACTTACCTCTGTTCATCTGAGAGTTTATCAGCATCCCTCCTCCACCCCATATCCTCACTTATAGTTCTATCTACTTTTACCACACCGGGGGGAGTACTCTGGGTTTGGGCCAAAATTCAGAGCTCGGAGCCTTCTCCCCGGACAGCACGCCAAATACACATAACTTTAATCTATTTAATTATATGGATATGTGAACTCATGAAATACTGTATATTCGATGCATTATACTGTATATGTATATGCATATATATGTATATGTATACGTAATGTCTCAGGGTGGCTTAGAAAGCGCACAACAAAGGTAATAGTATGAAACACACAGTATTTAATCCAACAGAAGAACATGACATTGTTACACCAACAATAACTGACATGGACTGAACAGAACAGGGAGAGTAAATACACATTGTAACTGAGGACACTAAACAGGCATGGCAAGATAGAGATTAACTAATGAGACACCATAGCAACTAATGAGCACTAATGTAGACATGACCGAAAATGTACCAAACTGAACATGTGGCATAAGCCCCCCCTCCAGAAGGCGCGACATTGTGCCGTGACAGAAACAGTTTAGGAGGAGGAAAGAGGGTGGAGGCTGTGGAGTTTGTGACAGACGGAAGCCTGGGGTAGTTGGCCACAGGCACCATGGTGGCACTGACTGTGGGAGGATCCAGGACGGAGTCTTAACTGAGAGCGCGGATGGAACCCTGGGACCGATCGTCGTAGGCGGAACCATGGTGAGAGGAGGAACTGACAAAGCAGAGAGGCTAACGGACCTGGACGAGGCGATGTCGATGGGCTGACAGGCTGAGATGGAGACATGGGCCTGGAGGCCCGAGGTGCAGCTGGGGACTCGGCCTCACGCCGAGCTAGTGGAGGGGAAGCCCAAGGCGAGGAAGATGTGCCCAGTGAGCAGCGATGGAGATGGGATCAGGAAGTCAGGCAGGGATACAGGCAGATGAAGATTATTTCCGGATGGAACCGACGAGGAAGATGAAGACTCGAGGCTGGGGACTTGGGTGGGAATTGGATCTATCAGGTGTAGGTCCGCTCCTGTCTCTGAGATCCTGACCCCCATGTGTTGACTATATATG
>RJVU01018281.1:3459391-3550178 GCA_003731715.1 Anabarilius grahami
CAAGACCCAACACTCTGGATGAGCTTAAGGCCGCTATCGAAGCATCCTGGGCCTCCATAACACCTCAGCAGTGCCACAGGCTGATTGCCTCCATGCCACGCCACATTGAAGCAGTCATTTCTGCAAAAGGATTCCCGACCAAGTATTGAGTGCATAACTGAACATAATTATTTGAAGGTTGACTTTTTTTGTATTAAAAACACTTTTCTTTTATTGGTCGGATGAAATATGCTAATTTTTTGAGATAGGAATTTTGGGTTTTCATGAGCTGTATGCCAAAATCATCAGTATTAAAACAATAAAAGACCTGAAATATTTCAGTTGGTGTGCAATGAACCTAAAATATATGAAAGTTTAATTTTTATCATTACATTATGGAAAATAATGAACTTTTATCACAATATGCAAATTTTTTGAGAAGGACCTGTATATATAGAGAGAGAGATAGATAGAGAGAGAGAGAGAGAGAGAGAGAGAGAGTACTAAGAAATTGCTGTCTGTTACTTATTACAAATCATTACAAATTACATAACGAAAATTGTAGGTAGTGATTAAATCTATTAGAATACATATTTTAGGTAATCAGACTACTTTTTGAGTCTTTTTAGATTACTTTTGGCATAACTCTGTTTATTAATGTTTATTTGAAATATATGTATATATTGTACCATATTGATCTAAAAATACAAAGAGAAAGAAAAGACATTCCATTCTTTGTTATCAACAACATTAAACATCACATTATGTCAGGGTTTCCCAAAATGGGTTTTGTAATTAATTAAACAATCTGTCCATCCATCCATTCTCCAGACCGCTAATCCTTGCAGGATTGCAGTTAAATCTTAACAATGTACAATTAAAGTAAGCCATTATAAACAATCAAAATAAAACACTTTACATGAATGTCATCAGAGAACTGTGAACATGCAAATATTCTGTTAAATTCTTGAAATAATTACTTTAATTTTCAGAAGTACTTAACTTTAGGTCAAATGGGTTTTGGTGGAGAAATAGTTTGGGAATCTCTAATAAACATGAAATTGACATTACACAGCCAAAATCTTCCAGGTTTTAAATATTTTTGTCCAGATTTCCAGAATCAATAAAGAGTGAAGGTCACTGGATATGATGAAAACATAGTATTTCACAGCTTATACATTGTAATATGTAATCGATAAAAAAGTAACTGTAATCTAATTGTGAATATGCATGTATATGTATATATATATAATACATACATCATATAATATTTATGCATTTGTGATTCATTTAGATTTGTGTGTATTCATGCCAAGCCTACGAGTGCAGTGGTCCTCTCCAAGGAGCACAGTCTGCATTTGAGGAGCACATATTAATGACTGCGAAAATCACTTTACCCTTCACGAGCCCTGAATCATACATAGAAGCAGAAACAATCCTCCATCCAGGCACAGCCGATTTAAAATGCATCTCTGAGGAAATCAAATCGCATTCGGATGTTGACACTCACGTTCTGCATTAATTGTAAATGTTAATAAAGACATAGGCGCGTGTGCGTCCATGCGTACGTACGGTAATTAAAGAGCAGGTCTCAATCTTCTCTTGCTCACACTACGTAGTGCAACGAATAACCTCGTCCACTACAAAGAAAAATGATGGATGAAATATTGCATGAGGATTGCTCAGCTCACTCTAATATGAATAAACGAGGACCTCAGTGTGCCCTCTGCCATGTTCCACTATCACTCCCTGTGGCTGCACACTTGTCCACCAACTGCAGCCAGTCAGATTAATCATTGGCAACACGGTCGCCCACACACAACTGGTAAAGTGGGTGGGCGACAGGTGTCATTTATAATGTATAGCTTCACCTGAGGGGGCGGCATGATTTCCAATTACACCTCACACCTCTAGGGCTTTACTGTGTAATTATGCAGGAGCGAATCCGCTACAGAAACTTGGGCAGATAAAACTGAGGTCAACTTAAACAGAATTTAAAACAAAATTGCAATCATTTATTGTAATGTGCACTGAAAATTTTAAAGACAGTATGTTAATGTAAAGTGTCAATTAATTCTAAATATAAAGTTGCTAAAACTGTGTTTTTAATAGTAAGAGCAGCTATTAGAAACGTTGTTAACTATGAATATCCTAAATTAGCACATCAATGTTTTAAAGATAAAACACTTTCAATGCAAATTAAAGGGACATTTTTTTTAACTCTCATCTTGCTCCAAAACTGTATGCTGTTATTTTTAAGTAGTACAGAAAAGGATCTATTTTCCATGTCTCTTTTTTTTCTCTGGTAATATACTGTGGGTTTGGATAATAAATAACTTTTGTAAAAAAAAAAAAAAAGAAAAAGTTTTTGTTTTACCAATGCTGTATTTATTGGATCAAAATGCAGTAAAACAGTAATATTTTGAAAAAAAATATTACAATTTGAAAGAACTGTTTTCTTACATTTTGAAATGTAATTTATTCCTGTGGTGACAAAGCTGAATTTTCAGCATCATTACTCCAGTCTTCAGTGTCACATGATCCTTCAGAAATCATTATAATATGCTGATTTGCTGCTCAAGAACCGTCTCGGGTTACAGCTGTAACCCTTGGTCTCTGAGAAGGGAACGAGACACTGCGTCATAGCATTGATGGTTTGGGAATGCTTCTGCGTGATTGCGTCTGAAGCACGTTTGTGAAACCAGTCTGTTGGTGAAACGGAACGTGACAGGCGGGTAACATCACGATCAGAAAACCATAAAGGCACATCCTGAATGATCGACGTTAACTTCAAATAACTGAAGCATGTGTGAATACTATGAGCACAACTAAGACATAAGCACTTGAGAACCTGGGACAAAGCCCAAATCCAGATTGTAGAACCTCACAAGTGTGAGCAGAGAGGACCAGCCCACATCACACACATCTTGCAGGGACACCCCTGACAGTAAGGTCTTAGAGGCTGCCATACTACTGGTTGAATGAGCTCTGACAGCCAAAGGTGAGGGCTGGCCAGAGACCTCATAGACAAGAAAAAGAGCCTCGACTATCCACTGGCTTAATGTCTGCTTGAACACAGGAAGTCCTCCACAGGACAGTTTTTTTCCACATGGCAGCTTTGTGGACATAAGCATCCAGCGCTCTCACTGTAATCACAAGTTTCATCTTTTCCTGGTCCTGATCTCTGAAAGGAGGAGGGCAAAAGGCTTGCAAGATTATAGGCCGCAGCACATTGGTAGGCACCTTAAGGACATAGCAAAGTCTTGGGTATAAGAATGCCTTAACCATCCTTGGTGCAAACTCAAGACACATTGGGGACACCGACAGGGCCTGGAGGTCTCCCACTCTTTTAAGAGATGTGATTGCTAGAAGGAAAACAGTTTTTAAAGTCAGAAACTTTTGTGGAACATTCTCAATAGGCTTATAGGAAGCCTTGGATAAACCTTCTAGCACAATTGCCTGGTCCTAGGCCAAAAATCTAGCGCTGCTTGCAGGCCTCAGCCTCAAAGCACCATGGAAAAAACGTGTCACCAACAGGTTTCTCCCCAGGGAAACATCACCAAAAGATACATGGTAGGCAGCTATGGCCACCACATACAACTTAAGTGTGGAAGAGGATAGCCCTGCAGAAAAACGATCCTGCCGGAACTCCAGCACTAAACCAACCAGGCACTTAACTGGATCCCACTGTCACATTCTGCACCATGAAGTGAAATCTCTTCACTTCAAAGCATACAGTTTCCCTGTGGAGGGAGCTCTGGAGTGAAGTATGGTCTCAACAATATCAGTTGAGAGGCTTGAGTCTAGGAGTTAGGCCCCTTCAGAAGTCAAACCCACAGCTATCATATCTCTGGGCAGGGGTGAAGGTTTGTGACCCCTCCCTGAGACAGAAGGTCTCTCCTGACCGGAATCTCCAGTGGAGAGCCGTCAAGGAGATACATTAATCAGAGAACTACACTTGGACTGGCCAGAATGGTGCTACTAGTAGTAGTTGACCCCTTCCCGGTGGACTCTCTCCAGAACTTCTGGTAGCAGAGCGATCGGGGGTAAATCGTACAGACGTAGCCAAGAGTACAGACATAGTCTGGGGCTGGATGTGTGAGGGAGAACCAAAGTGGACAGTGTGTCTTGAGACGCAAACAGGTCCACTTTGCCGAACACTCTCCATATGACCTCTACCACCTATGGGTGAAGTCTCCATTCCCCAGGCCTCAGCCCCTTCCTCGACAGGATGTCGGCTCCTAAATGTTGGTACCCTGTAATGTAGACTGCTCTCAGTCCTTGGGACCACAGGAGGATCTGGTTAGCCAGTTTGTCCAGTGGACGCGGACGCAGACCCGCCTGATGATTTATATAAGAGACCACCAATGTGTTGTCTGTCTGGACAAGCACATCATTGCCTCTTAGGTCTGGGAGGAAATGCTTCAACACTAGAAAGACAGCCATCATTTCCAGGCAATTTATGTGCCATGAGAGATGATGACTCCTCCACAGACCCTGAGTGGCCTTCCATAACCACTCGCCAGGCTGTGAGAGATGCATCTGTCGCGAGCGTGACACGACGAAAATGAGCTCCTAACACGGGACCTTGGGACAAGAACCAAGGCTTCTTCCACATCACCAATGTACAAATGCACCTGCCAGTAACCTTGATCATGCGGAGTGGGTTGCCCCCTCTGGGAAAACCTCTTGGTCTGGAGCCACCACTGCAGGGGTCTTATGTACAGCAGGCCAAAAGGTATCACGCTGGACACAGCTGCCATCAGACCCAACAGTCTCTTAAACTGTTTGACAGTGAGTGACTGGCCTAGCTGTATCCCATTCATGGCCGTGAGGATAGCAGCGATAGCATAGGCAGGCGATAGACAGGACTGCATCATCACTGATTTCCACACCACACCAAGAAAAGTGGTCTTCTGTGCTGGAGAAAGCGTTCTTGGCGTTCATGTAGTTACAAGTTAAATATGACATTACGGGCCGTAAATTAAAGTGGTGCTTGTTACACTCTTATTTCATGTAGTTACAGGGTAAGTAATTAAAAAAACGCAAACAATCCGATATCACTGACTCCGAAACCTTTATATGAAAAACAACTTTATTACAAACAAACTCTTATTGACCTTTTTTTTAAAAAAATGGTATTGTACATTTAACTGAAGTACTAATTCAAATACTAGAAGACCTCACTTAAGGGGTCTGGTGTGGTACTGCAGGGGGTCCACTAAACATTGTTTAATGTTAAACCATTTTTGTTGTTGTTGTTGTTGTTAAAAAATAACATAAATTTAAAATATATATATGCAAGTGTACTACTATCTGTCTTTCTATCCACCAAGGATGTCCATAAACTGATATCTGTAAACCATTTACTATTGCAATAATATATCCCCTATTGTTTGTGGTTTTGAAACCACGGTGGTTCACTGCAGAAGATGCACTTCAACAGTTAACTACGTCGATGCTATTCTCTTTAGCATGAGCTCATTTGGTCCACACCAGCTCCAAAACTCACCAACACTTCATGTTCCATAGAAGAGGATCTCACCTAAATCCTTTGCACAATCATTGGACGGGAAAGAGAAAGAGACAGATGTATTACAGATTAAAGGATTAGTGTCAGACCTGCCTCTGACTCCTAATTCGAAAGCCTTAAACCTCCATCAGAGCTCAGAAGGGCTCATCCAAGGTGCTGATCTGGCTCATCTGTGTTTGTTAATAGAGCTAGATCCTGACAAAGCCACATCATAAATCTAGGGAGATTTGGCAGCAACCATATTACTGAGGTCTGGAGAAAATACTGTGGTCCTCGCTGCCAGTGACCTCACAAATGATCATGAAGAAACCGCAGAATCAATAAAAGGATGTGGAAGTGCTGTGGAAAACACCTGTGTCGACCCAAGATCGGAAGAGGGAACATAGAGATTTGTAACAAGGACAATATATCACATTTTGTACTTCCTGAACATTTTACATTCCATAAAAAACAGTTTGGAAATTGGAATGATACTACTACTGCTTTCTGGTGCAACTGCTTTCTCCATGCGACCACCTGGGTCCCAATCATAGTAATTGTTGTTATGGATGGATGCAGCTAAAGGACTGAAAACCACAAGCTGCACAAGTCCCACATTGACCTGGCCTGTGAGTCTATGGAACCCCTAGTTTGAGGCCTGAAGGAAAAATGACACATTGAATATACTGTAATTATTCAGCAACTGAAAATCTTATGACTTCTGAGGTGGTCTAAATCGCATGTGTGAAATGTAGTCTGGCAGGAACATGGTTGAGAACTTTTAACAACTTTCTAGTAATGGTAATAATAAGAGCTGTAGATAACATGTACTTATGTATCTTATGTGCCCTAGAATGAACTGATATGACTAAACATTTTTTAAATATATTTTTTTAGCAAAGCTAAAAATTTTTATGATCTACTGTTGTGGCCAAAGAGGTATTTTATCTTGCAGGCACTCTGTTTCCCATACAGGTCTTTTTGAGCCAATTACCTGAACAATAAATATCCTGGGACTAAATCAGCTTTTCAAAATATATAATACAGCAAAAAAAATAAATGCCATTTGGAAATCAAACAATGCTGTTTGTTAGAAAAGTGATACATATGGAGCTGGTGATGTGATGCAAACATAAAAATGTATTTGTTTAAAAAGCAAGCAGGTCATAACAGTATTGTGTGTGGAAAATAAGTCTTCAATCAATAATCTGCCCTTACAATCATAATTTGTGTTAAAAGGAATAAAACGTGTTAACGTTCATGACAGCTATCTATCTATCTATCTATCTAGGCCATCAATGGAAAAGATGTATTTTGCAGCAAGTGTTACAATCACAGAAGGGCAGAGACACAGGATGTATAAAAAGTAAGGTGTTTATTTTCACAACCAGATGATTATGCAGGTGAGTGAATGGCAAATCTTCAGGTGAATGGTGATAAATGGAATGGTAATACTGTCCTTTGTTTTGTAGATGAAGGAAGATGGCTGAATGCAGGTTTCCAGACACAACAACGGAGCTGGACTTCACACACGAAGACGAAGCACACAGGAGGAGAACTGGGAACAGACTGGGGACAGGTAAGTAATCCAATGGAGTCCTTGAAGTGAGCATACAGGTAAGATGCTAACAAGACCAGACGGAAAGTACTGCATAATTACAACGAATTTACAGTGTAACTTTCGATAATTATAGTGTACCTATACAGTAAGTATGTGTAAGTACAGTATAGGGGAACAATATGTAAAGTCTTGGGAATAAAGGAGTAACAATCAGGAAAATAACAACTTAATTATACTGTAAGTATTTTAGAACTAAGGGGTACTTATACTGTTATGATAGACAACAATCTTACATTTGGGAGCAATTTTGTCGAGAAAGTGCACTGATTAAGTTGTTCCAAGGCAAGTAGAAAGAACTATTGCAATCTTTTTTAATACATGGGGAAATATGCTTTTGTTTCATGTATTTTCAGGGTAAGTATGACATTACGGGCAGTAAATTAAAGTGGAGCTTGTTACCCTCTTATTTCATGTAGTTACAGGGTAAGTATGACATTACGGGCCGTAAATTAAAGTGGTGCTTGTTACACTTTTATTTCATGTAGTTACAGGGTAAATATGACATTACAGGCCGTAAATTAAAGTGGTGCTTGTTACCCTCTTATTTCATGTAGTTACAGGGTAAGTAATTAAAAAAACGCAAACAATCCGATATCACTGACTCCGAAACCTTTATCTGAAAAACAACTTTATTACAAATAGGTCTACAACACTTATTATTCATTTTTTTAAATCAACTTTTCATTTCAAATTCTAAAGTCCTGACAGAAAGTAACAAGTTTTGTCAGTTTTTTGGTTGTTGTTGTTTCTCGCTTGGCTTCCTCCTCCTCTTGTTTCTCAGCTGATGAATCTTAAGAAGGAATCCCATTGCTATTCTGTATAATATAATACAGTACATATTCATCTTTTCGCTTCTGACCAGCTGTCACCAGCGCCTGCATGAGAGTCGACTTTGCGCTCAAGGAAGCACATTGTAACGAGCAACATGAAGCTTTCATGACGTTCTCGCGGGAGATTCATGTGAAACTCGCGCGAGAACTGCCGTCTCTGTTATTCTGTCTTGTTTGTTTCATTGTTGACATCCTCGTGACTTTTCGCGTGAGTTTCTCGGCACGCTTACGTCACGCTTCAAGTTACGTCAAGCATGAACTCTCAGCCCTCGCATGCACACGCAGGAGACAGTTGGTCGAAAGTTTAACATTTTAAAATATTTGATATTTTTCTGACAAATACGTATCGTTTCACTTCAGAAGACATTGATTTATCCATTGGGGTCGTATGGATTACTGTAGTTCTTACTGTTTGTGCTGTTGATGCTTTTAGGAACACGTGAGCTTGCATTATAAAGTGTTCCCAGATGATTTATTTTTTCCTAAAAACCTTTTTGTGTTCATCTTAAGAAGTAAAGTCATATACATCTCAGATGGCATGAGGGTAAGAGATGAGTAAACGGTGAGCACATTTCCGGGTGTACTATATTTTCTTTTAATACAGAATAGCAAAGGGGATTCCCTCTTAAAATTCATCAGTGGAAAGAAAGAAAAAGAAGAAGAGGAACAAGAGGAGGAGGAAGCCGAGCAAGAGAAACGAATAAGAAGTGTTGTAACTTTAAATCTGTTTTGAAATAAGTTGTTTTTCAAATAAAGGTTTCCAAGTCATATCAGATTGTTTGTGGGGTTTTTTTTATTTTTATATTATTTTTTAAATTACCCTGTAACTACATAAAATAAGAGTGTAACAAGCTCCACTTTAATTTACGGCCCGTAATGTCATATTTACCCTGTAACTACATGAAATAAGAGGGTAACAAGCTCCACTTTAATTTACGGCCCGTAATGTCATATTTACCCTGTAACTACACGAAACAAAAGCATATTTCCCCATGTATTAAAAAAGATTGCAATAGTTCTTTCTACTTGCCTTGGAACAACTTAATCAGTGCACTTTCTCGACAAAATTGCTCCCAAATGTAAGACTGTTGTCTATCATAACAGTATAAGTACCACTTAGTTCTAAAATACTTTAAGTTGTATAATTAAGTTGTTATTTTCCTGATTGTTACCCCTTTATTCCCAAGACTTTACATATTGTTCCCCTATACTTACACATACTTACTGTATAGGTACACTATAATTATCGAAAGTTACACTGTAAATTTGTTGTAATTACGCAGTACTTTCCGGGCCGTAATCTAAAGCGTTACCAAAGAGAGTCCTTTATACTGCTGGTGATGAGTGCGCTAATGACGTGCAGGTGTGCCTTATTAGTATTCGGGTGACGGGGTGCGCTGTGATTGGGTGATGGTGGAGCCTGGCATTTCTGAGACAGCAAGACTGTAAAACTGAAATTAGTTAAATGAAATTAGTTAATTTTACTCAAAAATTACAGAAAGTTCATTATACTTGAAGAGTTAGTTCACCCAAAAATTTAAATTCTGACATCATTTGCTCACCCTCATGTCATTCCAAACCCATAAGACTTTTGTTTCATAAGACATCAGAATACAAATGAAGACATTTTTAATGAAATAATAATGATAAGATTTCTCTGACTTCAGTGAAAGTCTGTTCACTCAAAACTCGGACAATTCAAAACATACAGATCATAAAACAAATCCATATGAACAAAGCGGTTTAAGTCAGTTCTTCTGAAGAGACATGATCGATTTATATGATAAATATGATAATTTAATTTAGCTATGTTAACATTGATTAGCTAACAGATCAGGGGCCTCATTTATAAAACTTTGCGTAGATTTCATCCTAAAAGTGTACGTACGCGCAAAAGCTAGATTCTGCGTATGCACAAAAAAATCAGATTTATAAAACCTTGCGTATGCCAGATCCTGCCCACAAATCCCTTTATAAATCCCAGTCAGTGGAAGATTGTGCGTACGTGCATCTCCACCCTGTCTCCTCCCCGAAATCACCATATATGGAGCTTATGACGCCTAGTTTTACTATGCATAACCTCATCTGCATATCATTTCCATACATGTTCCCATCCACGTGACACCATGGTTAACATTTGTGCCATATACATTACATTGCTAACAATCATTCAATATTCTTATGTTTTAGAATAAATATATCAAAATATGCATTAAAACAAAAATGTATTAAATACTTAAGATAAAGATTTTAGAATAGAGTCGATTCATTCATTTCCACTGGCCAAATAGTATTTTAATTGTTTTAAACAATTCGAATCAAATTTATGCAGTTTTGCTGATAAGGTGAACATGTCTTTCAGGAAGTTTATAGGCTATATTTTTTAGTGGAAACAGAAAGTACTACTTATTTATTGCAGTGTAAATACAATTGTCTGTCTCGGCGCTTAACTGAAGTATTTTAAAAAGGAAACGTGCAAATCTTACCGTTTTCCTCAAATTATATCCTTCATATACAGTGGTAATTGTTTGAAGATCCTTCACACGACATCAACACCTACTGCAGCTGTGGCTATACAGTAAGATATATGGACCTATTCAAACAGGACAAGGGACCGTTCAACCACCAAATCCAGCAGTGTCTTCCATAATATCCAAGTTAAGTGTGCATCGATCGTCGTTCTCGCTAAAATATTTTGTCATAACATCTGCAGTTTAGTTTAAAGAGGAATTATTTTGCTCCCAGCGCTCCTCGCTGTCATTAAAACAGCATGTCACTGGAAAAGTGATCCAAAGTAGCACATCTGCTATCTAAATTCATATTATTTTTGTTTAACTTCTCCGTAATGATTGCATAATTTAATTTCAGTGCTTATCGCCATTAGTGAAAGTGTAACATTAATTTAAATGTGTATATCAAAATGAAAACATGAGTTTCCATGCGAGTTTAAATCATTCTTTTATTCATTTAAACTGTTATTGTGAACATGCACTGTATTTATGATTATGACTCATAATTAGGATTTAAAGTGGCTTTCCTTCATCTGCCATCAGTCCCTCAGCTCACCATCGGTGTCGCCAAACTGCTCTGTCTCCACAATGTTCGTACGCACAGCTCAAAGTTTGCTTAAAGGCGCGCATTCTCCCGTCAAGTTTGTTTTTTATAGATCACAACCTTTGCGTGGGAACTGGCGTACGCACGTTTCCAACCTCGTTTTGTGCGTACGCACGCTTTATAACAGGGTTCCCGCTGGTCCTTAAAAAGTCTTAAAATGTCTTAAATTAAAATCCGGGAAATTAAGGTCTTAAATTGTATTACATTTACCGTAAAGTTGCTGTAGGTATTACATTTTCAGCCGGTGTGCTTAATGACGATAGGGAAGCACAGTGGTCCACCGTAAAACATCTAATAGTTGATCAATTTAGTATGTGTGAAACAGGTGTGAAATGACAGTCTCCGCGATTTATTAGCTTTTTACGGTAGGTCGGCTACAGACGCTGATGTCGGTCTGTGCCTGCGTGCTGCCATTACGCGGTTGTCGAGGTGAGGTTCAAAATGCAAAGATGGGAAAGTGTAAATTTAACGACAAGTGGGTGGAAGAGGATGCATTTAGGAGGTGGTTGGCGCCGGCTGAAAATAACAAAGAGGCAATGTGTAAATTCTGCAAAAAGACCTTTTCGTTAGGGACCATGGAGCTCAAAGCCGTCGAGTTGCACATGAAAGGAGGAAAGCACCAGCGGTATGTTGCAGCAGCTAGTCATAGCGGGTCCAGGTTAATCCCTGCATTGTTTGCAGCTCGACCTAACGATGTTACTAGTTCAGACGCTACCTCACAGTCGGCTATAACAAGTTTTTTATTTCACCGCCAGACACCCAAAAGGCAGAGGTACTGTGGGTTCTCCATACTGTGACGAGGCACAATTAATTTAAATCTAACGAGGACATACGTGACATCGTTGCTGCCATGTTCCCCGATTCGCAGCTTGCAAAGTCATTCACCTGTGGTGAAAATAAAACTGCATATGTCGCCAAATATGGCATCGCTTCATTCATCAAGAAGGAGCTATCGTGCAGCGTTAGTGAGAAGCCATATGTTTGACGAAAGTTTGAATAAAACGACAAAGAACAAACAAGTGGACCTTCATTTGCGATTCTGGACTACTGATGATGAGACTGGCACACACTACGTCATCTCCCGCTACTATGGGTCGGTGTTCATGGGTCACTCCAGAGCCGAGGACATGTTGGGTCATTTCAATGTAAGTAACGTTACGATTATGTTTGAAATCGCATACTATTATTCATACTAAGTGTGGTGTAAAATTGAGTAATGTTAGTGTGGTTTAAAGCTCATATGCTAGCGGTGTAAACACCAACACTCCCCCGGTGCTGAGGACTGGTTATGTGCTCCAGTCAGGTCACAGGTCAATGGTCACTTTGACAATCTAACAGGTAACAACACATAGCTCAGAGTTTAAGGGGTATAACTGTTGGTATATGTGGTTTATAGTTTAAATATGCCGAATTGAGATTTTATGGGCAAATGTAGCTGCTAATGTAGGCTGTCACTTACTGCCATAGCAACAGTAAACATTCACTTAAGGGATAATGAGCTGTAAATAGAGATGCAGAAACAAGCTATGTTTGTAAATACACATTAGATATGTTGTATTTTACCACAAAATACATGATTTTACCAGTTAATAAACCTATAGAAAATAATTAATTTAATTAGCAAAATTTACCATTACATTTATAGGCCACGCACATAGAAAAACCACTGTGACCATATACTGACTTGAAAAGAGCACATATTAACCAGTACTACTGTTACAATCTGCATAAAGTATTTTAATGTTAAAGCTCACATTTTTAATCTACGAAGGCATCCTGTATCATAACTAATGTCTGTCGTTTGTAATAAAACAAATCTGAATTGAACTCACTGAACATATACCCATATAACGTTACCAATTATATAATGATTAACGTTAATTATGTTTATAATTACGTTTGTGTATGTTTGCATTTTATTGTTGTGGATTACTTGGCACATTGAATTGATCTTTTTCTTTTTTTTTTACAAATGTGCAGGAAGGTACAAAGGAGCTGAATCTGAACAACATGCTCTCACTATCAATGAATGGGCCCGCTGTAAACTGGAAGTTTGTTGAACTCTTACAAGAGGAACACAGAGAGCAGTGTGGTAGAGCCCAACTACAAATAATTGGGAGTTGTGGCCTTCACACGATGCACAACTCGTTCAAGAACGGCTTCGCAGTGTGGCAAATTGAAAAAGTCCTGAAAGCCCTGCACTACCTGTTTCATTGTGCACCTGCAAGGAGAGAGGACTTTGTGTTAGTGACAAAGTGTGATACATTTCCTCTGCCATTTTGCGGACATCGATGGCTGGAAAGCCTTCCAGCAGTGGAGCGAGCCATTGAAATTTGTCCATATATTGTCACTTATGTGGATCAGGTCAAAGCCAAGAAGCTCCCCAATCCAAGGTCATCGTCATATGACACCATCGCAGAAGCCCGGATGGATCACTTCATCTTGGCAAAGTTACACTTCTTCATGAGTGTCTCAAGAAGTTTTCAGTCATTTCTCACAGAGATTTGGAGGATCTAATCAGGGTAGGCCTAATGACTACTAAAAGTATATTAATGGTTTAATCATTCAAGCACCATCATTTACAGAGGATATGAACAATAAAACAAAGTACTGAGTTTTCAGCATGATGATGTTTGTAGAAAGTATTGTAAATACTGTAATGCTTTTTCCAATTTTGATTATAATTATTATGCTTGTGCTATTCTATTTTCAGAGCCTTCTCAGATGCTTCATAAAGTGAGACATCCAGGTTGATGTTTCCCCAGTAAAACTGGTCAAGCTTGATGTGACAGACCCAAAGCTTTGGGTCAGTCCAAAGCAAGTGGACATTGGCATGGGAGCCACAGCTGCCCTCAAGGTAATATTTATCTTAGATTACTTTATCATTGTGCTATATGCGCTGCAAAGTCACTTGACTAGTGAAGTATTTATGTTGAGAAATTAAGAGATCAGATGAATTGTTTTTGACATTAAGCAGTTGACCTATTAACTGGATCTGTCAAATGTTGTGTAGTGTAAGTTGCACATAGGGAGAGTTTATTTGATGTTTCAGGTGATGTGACTTTTGTGCTTTTGTCAGGAAATGTCAGGCAGTCAGAGTGGTGGAAGTGAGCGTGAGGTGTTACTGTTCATGCGAGACAGCCAGAGTGCCCTGTCAAAAATTTGTCAGAACCTTCTATTGAAGTGCCCCCTGAAGTACCCCTCTGTCCGAAATATGATGTGCCTGGACCCCCAAAATATGCACAAAGAACAAGACATGTGCCTGCAAAAAATTAAGGCCCTCATCATGACATTTGTGCAGGATAAGAAGCTGTCAGGAGGAGTCACAGCGGGTAACATCTGTAGAGAAATGTGAACAGTTAGCCTAGTGTTTATCAAAGGGAGTCTTATTTTAGATCTCAAGTTATACTAGCCTATTATTTTGCAGTTCATTTTTTTTGTTTTATTTTATTGGAAATACAGTCTAGTATGAGTTATAATAAATGTATGTAGGCCTAATATATGTTCTTAGACATAATAATTGAAATATAGTTGAAAATATGAGATGCATTTTCCAGAGTATAGTGAAAATAAATCTCTTGTGACAACAAAGTATAATTTTAACTAGAAAATATTACAGATGTGCTTGTCTTTATCTAAATGCAGGTGATAAGATTGCCCAGCAATTTCAGAAGTTCCTCTTCAGTGAGGCCTGAGGAGAGGAATTCATGGCCTTCAGTGCATTGGATGGAAAATCGCGAGTTGACAGCTTCCTGCATAAGGCCATGAATGGATATGCCGAACTTTGGAGCTTTGTGGAAAAGCTGCTGCTTCTGTCCCATGGACAAGCTACTCTGGAGCGTGGGTTCTCCATAAACAAGGAGGTGGAGATGTGCAATATGAACGAAGACACTATAGTCTCACAGAGACTAATCTGCGACTATGTGAGGATGTGTGGTGGAGTGGTCAAAGTGCCTCTAACTAAAGAGCTGCTAAATGAGTGTGCATCTGCACGCAACCGGTACAGGATATTCTTGGAAGATGAGAGGAAGAAAAAGGAAAAGACAAAACAGATGAACAAGAGAAAAGGGGTTGAAGATGAGCTTGAAGAGCTACGCAAGAAAAGAAGAACAATCTCAACTGTGTGTGAAACTCTAGAAAAGGATGCAGATGGCCTTGCAGAGAAGGCTGAGAATACAGCAGGGACCAAGATGGCAGAACTTATCACTAAATCTAATTCCATGAGAAAAAGATGCAAGGAAAAGAGAAGGGAGTTGGTGGACCTAGACCATGAAATTGAGAAGAGAGCAGCAGAGCTACGCCACATGTCTTGAGGAGAATTTGGGATGTTACAAAACAAAGGGTTTCTCTCATTAAAAGTCATGTAATAACATTTGTGTTTTCTAACAGTTATGTAGATTATTTGTCAACTTTTTGGCTTGTGAAAGGCTGTTTTGAGGACTTTCATTATTGAGCTTATTTTCAGTTTATATGGTTCCTTCATACAGGGCATTGTGTTGTTTAGTGTAATCCAACTTATCTATGTTACGTTGTCTCTGTTCTACATCACAAAGGAACAAAAAAAATAAAATAAAAAGGTCTCAAAAAAAAGTATTTTTACTGCAATGTGTATTTTTTCACATTGCACATAATTGATACCAAATGGAAAACCTTAAGTTTTGATTTCCATTGTAGGAGGCAATAAATTGAGTAGCCTGTTCCAAAGAAATTATGAAATTTTTGGGTCTTAAATTATATTTGTTGAGGTCTTAAAAAGGTCTTAAAAAGCATAAAATTTTACTTTTAAAATGGTGCAAGAACCCTGTATAAATGAGACCCCTGATCACCTAACAGCTATCGGTATACAGAAGCTCAACTGTACATGCTTGATGTGCTAGAACAAACCCCACTGGTTCTAGCCGAAACTCATGTAACACAAAAATAAACATGCTTGAGGTTCTGGTTACCATATTTGTGTTCTATGTATGTTTTCTGATCAATGTTAAATGTGAATAAGAGCTTAAATTAAATCTGTTTATCATAAAATTATCATGTCACTTCATAAGTTGTTTCAACTTAAAGTGTTTGTGCAGCCTTAAAATTGTAAGTTAAGTCAACTCAAATATCCAAGTTGTCACTTATGCAACTTGAAATGTGAAGTTGTACTAAACTTAAAATTTTAAGGCAGCATGAACATTTTACAATCTCTTTATTAACATTTTGAAGCATCAGAGTTTTGAGTGATTAAACTTTCAATGGATAATATCTCATATTTCATTTAAAATATATGAATTTATGTTCTGAAAATGAATGAAAGTCTTCACCATGATGGTGAGTAAATGATGACAGAATTTAATTTTATTTTTGGGTGAACTTACAATTGAATAGAAAAACATTACTTGAACTCAATAACTGATTATTTTAATCTGAACCTGAGAGGGTTATACTAGTTTTCCTGAGGATTTTCAGAGGGTCATTTAGTTCTTTATGAATTGACAAACAAAAAGCTGACTTTTGTTTCTGTTTTATTCGTTCATTTCTGGACATGCTTATCATTTGGACAGGTCTGCACATCCTTATTGGCTTACCGGCAGATGGTTACTGGCTTAAAAGAATGATTAATTCAAGAATCGAACATAGTATAAAATTACAATTCATACTACTTATTACAGTTCTCCTCACTTAATCTTTAAGTTTGTTAACCTAAAATATGTGGTAAAATATTTTGATGTGATTGATTACCTCAGTTTTTTTGAGTTCTGCTAACATATTAGGGTTTACAAGAGGTAACTAACCTTGACCTCTTGGCTGTGGTAAATATGTATAAGCTCCTAATTAAAACAAGCATATAACTTCTCAGTGTCAGATGATTTTCCCCGCACACTACATCAAACCATCCAAATATTCACAAAAGTGGGATTCTGTTTAATGTCACTCCTTTTCAGGAGTTTGTACATTTGTGGAAGTGCTTGCCAAAAAGTCCAGTGAGGCCTCTTCTCAAGTTTCCTGCCAGGCTGACAGGCAGTTTTTGGAGGACATCCTCTGGTCATGAAATGCATGAATTTTAAGCAGAGCAAAATAATGGACAACCTTTGCCTCAAGTGTTTAATTAACATATGGATAGGGTCTTTCACCTGCAAGCTCGGCTCCACTGGGATATCTGTCCGATTCCTCTATATCTAGCCCACGGGTTATGACTATATGAAGTGACTTCTCTTTCCACTGACGTCTGACTCAGGACTCACTCAAGAGCCCCTGAGGACTCATTAGCAAGACAGCAAGAAGATATCAGCTTTCCATTTCTTGCCATCTTGTGCAGATGGACAGGCAGCCTAGGCAGAAAGAGCATAAAATACTGGTAATCCATGCAGTTTCTTTAAAATCCCTTGATCCTAAACCCACATAAGAAATGGTGTCAGCTACTATCGAGAAGCTGTTAATGCGCTGGGGGATATATTATTCAGCATTTATCATACATAAATAATCATCAATGAGTTATTAACATGAGATTGTACTGTATGAGGAATACAATTTTAGATAACTCAAGGACAACCTTCTGAGAACTAATATTGGAGCAAATGTCATAATCAATCCAAGCAAAACTGTGAGCATACAAGAACTTGTCGGTACTACCAAAACTTTGTTGTTTTTAGTCAAATTCATTTACTTATTGAAATATCTTCTTGAAAGAAAATGTCCGATTATCAACTTAAAAAGAGTTGAATTATTATGAAGTATTTATTTACAAATACATTTTCCAATATTGTGTGCTTTATAATATGTTTTCTCACAGAAATGTACACAAAGAGAACAGTCTAAAGTCTTAAACTACAACATCATATGAATACCTTGAAAACATAAAAAAAAGAAGAAAAAAAAAAAGACCACAGACAGACCTCACACAGTCAAACAGATGTTCATCATGACATCAAGACAGGTTACATGACATCAAAAATCATCAAAACAGTGCTAATAGGCTAACACTAGCAAATGGTTGTACAGTGCATTGTTAAAACTAAAGAGAATCTCATTTGCTCTGCTTGTTGGTTACAACATGAGGAACTAAAGCAATAGGTATCACACAAGCAAGATGCTGGTATATGGCAATAACTTACATCTGCCAGTGTGATTTTGGATAGCTCAATGGACAGGTATGTAAATAAGGAAGGAAAAGCAAGGAGTGCCTAAAATAAACTTGAGTATGTAACTATTTTCTTACACCAGAAATTAAGGTCTGTTACTTGCTAGCTCAAAAGATGTGTCCAAACCTCTGTAACTAATTCAAAAAACATTTTATAATTGTGTGTTATAGCCTTTAACATAATACTTCAAAACATAATGGCAAGGTACTGTTTTTGATGTATTCATTCAACCACTGATTCATTCAGGAAAGAAACACATGACTCTTTATGAATGAGTCATTGAATCATTTACTCAACTGATTTGTTCAAAAACACAGAATCATTAAAGGGGTGATGACATGAAAAATCTAATAAATAGAAAAATGCACAGTAATGGGTTGTTTTTTAATAATTCAACTGTCATCAGTTATGCCTGACTTAATGATCACTGATGAAGATAGACGTGAGGATGAATCAACACAAATCTTTATTGAGGATACTTCAAAAGGAATACAACTCAAGAATATAAGGCAACGTTAGTATTCAAACAGACAACTTACTTTGATAATAACAAAGTCTCTTTTTGATGCAGGTTCCAGGACTGACAAGGATTCCAAGATTCCAAGGATTGATGAGCTGATGGAGGAAATGATGATGATGATGATGATGATGATGATGAAGATGGCGTGACACAGGTAAGAAGTCAGGTAAGTTAGAGGTAATAGCAATTTGATCAGACAATAAGTGTTTGTGAGATGGTGTTATAAGTAGATGTCCTTGATGAGTGATGACAGGTAAAGGTGATCAGAATTCGGGGGATTGGGAACAAGTTGGCAGAGCTGAGGAGTCTAGTGCGGCAGCTACACATTGTACTGACAGTCTGAACGTAGCCTTACTTTTTGTTATCAAATTAGGCCAATGTACATTTTTATGTAGCTGACTTAAAAAAGTTATGATCAGTACAAAAAAAAAAAAATCATAGATGACTTGTAAGGATAGTCTTAGCGGTTTATATAATTGGCTCCAGGCAGACTGTCCACACTATTAATTGTAAGTGATCAAATAAGATTTGTGTGTCCAGACATAACCGACCTATCTGGATGGGTTGCTTTGGTAACAACATAGGCGTACCCACATATGTGATGAGGCTTTCAAAATGGATGCAGGAAAAATGGAGGTGCATCGTCTCACTCCTCAGATAAACACCCTGTGGAGTCAGGTACAGAATTCTTCCATCATACAAGTAAAACTCAGAAATGAAACCAGCAAAAGACAATCTTTTCCATCCAGAAATTCACAAATTCACAACTATGAAATGCAGTCACATGTTCTCCACACATTTTGTGAGATTCACTCATAATACTATAAAACATACTGATACCGTCTTGATTTGTTGATTTGTATTTTCCTGACTTCATCCTGTTCCAGTTAGGGCTCAATCTCTCTCAGTGAGCTCCGCATATTGAAAGAGCAGACAGGATTCTGGTGGTGATTTCATATCTGTCAGTTTTATGTCTAACTGAAGCTAGCAATGATCTGCAGAATACTCAGCCATACAGAGACTATTATCACTTTTTTATATATATCTCTGTGGGGTTATGTTGGATTTAGATTTAGTGTAATGATTTCCGTCTCCATTTACACATACCAGCTTTCTTTCAGGATACGATTTCTCACTTTTTGGCTGAAAAATTGAACCATTTGATACCAGAAGGAGCTCACTTAAAATGAGTTGGAAGTCATGGAAGTGTCTCCAGTCTCTCTAGTAGTTGACATGAATGTTTATGTGTTCCCTCTGATCTGTCATATATTCCATTTTAATATTCAGCAGCTCACACCAACACTCAAATTTTCTGGATTCACCAGTTCTTCCATTATACAGTGAGTATCGATACAATGGTCCTCGTTATTAAACTAAATTTTTCCACGGAACAGTAATAATGTCTTATGTATTATCATAAAAAAGTGAGTAGTATCTGATAGTCCTACAGCTGATAAATAGTATCAGAGTTCTAAATTTATGCCATATATGATAGGAATCGGTTGCGATTCATCATATTGTGATAAGTGTAAAATTAGAGTTTGAACTTGACCAAGGACGGTCTTTTAAATCTGTCATGTGTTTAAAGGTATGCATACACACACACACACACACACACACAGAAACAGAGAGAGAGAGAGAGAGAGAGAGAGAGAGAGGCCCTGTTTACACTTGGTATTAGGATGCGTTTTGTTCGATCAGATCACAGGTAGACGAGAGAGACACATACCCATCTACACTTGGTGTTTTAATCCATCTCTTTTGTCCACTTTTCTATCACTTCTGTCTGGATTTCTTCGAGGTGAAGGTCTATGGGTGGGTAAATGTATGGGCTTTTTCAGTTTTGATTTAATAGGTATAATAATTTCCATATGAACATGACTGTAGGCAACAGGGAAAATATACAAAGAACATCAGCTTTTGTTTGCTCTGACAGCCCTGAGACAGCGCTGAATAGTAAGTGCATGTTAGAAAACAAAAATGTTTAGAGAACATTGTGCTTAGTACATTTTTCATCTTCAAACCAAATTTATGGCTTCAGCCAACAAGGTTTAAATCCTGTCTGGCTAGTGCACTTCTCTGCACAATAATGTTTATTGTGAGTAGGCAGAGAGTAGGCAGTCTTTAACACATTCAACCACATGAGCGTCTACACCACAAACGCAATGTGGTCAAATACGTTTTCGACTACCTCTGAAAGAGGTAGAAAGTGAACAAGCTCAAAACGTTTTACACCCTCTTTACACCTTTATTTAGCGTCGTCCTCCTAATACCAGGTGTAAACAGGGCCAGAGAGAGAGAGAAGAAACATGCAGTAAAAAGCTATTTCAGAAAATAATCTTCTAAATTGCTTCAAAGAGGAATAATGTTTTAACAATTCTTAAAAAAATACGATCAGATTTTTATGATAACGTATTCATCACCATGAAGGTCCACCCTTCCCTTAAGCAGTTCTCTGTAGGCCCAGCAAGACTACAGAGAGGTCCCACAGGGGGAATAAGGCGTGGCCTAGGAGGATTTAACCTCCTGGCACCTCTGAGGAACCTAATGATCAGTTTGCGCTTCCCTTGAGACTCTCTTATATTGAGGGAATCCTTTGAGCAAGGCACCTAATCCCCAATCGCTCTGATTATGGGTTACCATACTTGGCCTTCACGTCACACCCTTTCACTGTCACTGTCACTTAAGCCAAATTTTGACATTTGTGAGTAACACATAAATAAAAAAATATATATGAATCTGCCATCCATATCCGAAGACGAAGTTCATAAGCAACTGGTATTCTGTGGTCTGAATTTTTTGGTCTGTGTTTTTTTATAGATGATACCATGGCGCTCCTCTACAATACTGTTCAAAATGAGTAATTACAGATAATTGCATAGATAATTACATATAATTTGTAATGCAGCAAGTGTACACACACTAATTTGCATGGATTTCTTCTTAGGCAACATGCCATTTCCAGATAACAGATCAAATGTAGGCCTAAATATAAAATCCCTAGTGTAAACATTTGTAGCCCAGTGCTTTACCCACTAATGTAGCACTACCCTGTGGTTTAAAATAAAAATGTATTTGTGTGTAATTGTACTTTATTTATACTAAACCATGTCATTAATACACATAGGCCATGTTCACACAGCAGCAGAATATGGATGTTAGTCCTGTATTTGAGTCCTTAATATGGTTACGTTCACACACAGTACGGTTATTTACGGGAGTGACAACCGCATTCTATAACCGAACTCACACCCGTAAATTTTCAGGACTCACAATCGCATTCTCAGAAAATTTGCGCTGTTTGAACAGAACTGGACTGGACAACTAGTCATCTGTCACATCATACAGTGCAAGAGAGCCGCTGTCCTAAGGGTTTTGTGTGTGCTTTCGCTTTTGATAACATCATCTGAAGGTTTTAGATCCAGCTACTGTTCTTCACCAGAGCCATTCCCATCAGTTTTGAATTCTATGTTCCACTCAAATGCAGTGTCATGCACAAGACGCTGAAAGGACATGAGACACGAGTACAACGGTTAAATGTGCAAATAGCACATGTTTACATTGAAGTTGCTGTCGGTTAATGAAGATTTGTTGGATGAACTTGCGGCTCAATAAGTGATAAGATAATATGTTTGATTAGGGTTGGTAGGGATCCCTCCAGGATCAGATTTGAGGAACCCTGCCATAATCATTCAAAAGTTTCAAACCTAACTTTCATTGCATGAGAAAACAACAACAACCAAAAATAAATAAATAAATAAATAACAAGGAATATCTCTAGAATATGTGCAGTTGTGATCCACAGAAGAAAGTCATGCAGGTTTGAAACAACAGGCGGGTAAGAAAATGATAATATAATTAATATTATTTTATTTTTAATTAGTTTTTTTTTTCATTCATTCATTCATTCATATTTGTGAATTACAGTACTCCATTATGAATTACATAGAACCATCTGAATAATTTCCATGATAGAATTTGCTTTCACTGACTTTTCTCAGATAAACCATCTCTTCCTTTCTGCAACCATCAAGTTTGAACAGAATGTGTAATACATGCTATGTAATAATAGTCTAATGATGATCAGCTAATTGTAACATATAAGCTTAGTTTCTATTTCCTTTTCCAATGACTTTTAGTTTGTTAGTACCTGTTTCCTGTTTTCCCTGTGTCCAGTTTGTTTTCATGGTTACCAGTTATGTTCACCTGTGTCTTGTTTAGTTTCTAGTTATCCTGTGTGTATTTAAGCCCTCAGTTTGGTTCAGTTTATTGTCCTGTATTGTCTTTGCAATGTTTGTAAAACGTCTCAGGTTACACATGTAACCATGGTTCCCTGAGAAGGGAAATGAGACACTGAGTCAAAGACACTTTCGGGAATTCTGATGTTGGAAGTAAGAATAGAAACGGGACAATGACATTGGCCTGCAACAGCCCGTGACGTCACTCAAGTGCGACCGTGAGTACAAAAGGAGCACCTGGAGAACACGTCATCAGCATTTTGTCTGAAGGTGACCTGGGGTGCATTTCCAGAAAGCATCATTAGCCAACTATGGTCGTAATTGAACTCTATTGGTAACAACGGAACTTATGACCATAGTTCGCTTTGGGAAACTCACCGAGGAAAAAACCGAGGCATGGCTGCGAGACACATGCGTCTTATTCTCCTTCTCAGGGAACCATGGTTACATGCGTAACCTGAGACATTCCCTTTCGAATGGGAACTCGCACTGCATCAAAGACACTTTAGGGAACGAATACCCACTCCACCATGCTGAGGGAATAACCGACTGATTAGGGATGACAAGCACAAGAAGGCTTAACAAACTAGATACTGGAAGCCAATTCCCGCCCCAGGTCAGCACAGACTGCCAGTGACGCTCTTCTCTAAGGCCAAAACCCTGGGCTCATGCCCTAAAGCAGGGCAAGGCTCAGGTCTGGTAATACAAATTAGAATGATAAGTATTACCTTTAAGGGAAAACAGGCAAGTAAAACACAAGTTCCATCACGTTGTCACTATAACAGTGGAATCTGGTTCAACCCCTGACGACCTCAGGTGAGATAAGAGATGTAACTCCAAATGACTCAAAGTCAGTGTCTCTGCCTAAGATGGGTCAAAGGGCAGTTATCAAGGCTGCTAAGAAGGCAAACACTTGACTAACCATCCAAAGGTAACTGACAGTGAAAAATAGTTTATTAAGGCGGCCTAAACAGGGCCGAACGCATGATGTCACTGTTAAACTGTAGTTAGAGCGAGCAGAGGCCTCAACAGAGAGACTCTAAGTGAGGGGAGGTCAAACACGCTAAATTCAAGACAGCTTATCAAGGCGGCCTCAAAGAAAGCCGAACGCATGATGTTACCATCTAACACAAGCCCAGAAGAGCAGAAAACCCTCTATAATGAGAGGAGGCCAAACTCAACAAGATAAACAACTTATCAAGGTGGTCAAGGAAGGCCAAACACTTGAAAGGTAGCTTAAATAGGGCTTAAATGAGCTGAGGCCTCAGCAGAAGAACTCTCTATAGTGAGAGGAGGCCAAACACACTCAATTTCAAAGACAGTTTACCAAGGCGGCCTCACGGAAGACTGAACACTTGATGTCGCTGTCTAAATTGAATCCATGTGAGCAGAGTCCTCTGCAGAGTCACCTGATGACATGTACTCCAGGTGCTCCTTATGTACACACAGTCGCACTTGAGTGATGTCACAGGCTGTCGCAGGCCAATGTCATTGTCACGTTTCTATTCTTACTTCAGACATCATCACACCAAGGCATTCTCCAAAGTGTCTTTGATGCAGTGCGAGTTCCCATTCAAAAGGGAACTGTTATGTTTGCCTACTCCATGTGTTCCAGTTTTTAGTTGTTATCTTGGTAACACTTTACAAAAAGGTTCATTAGTTAGCATAACCTAAAAATGAACTGAACTTCTTTAGCATCTGTTAATCCTTAATGCTAATTTCATCATTTACTAATACATTATTAAAATCAAGTGGTGTATTTGTTAACATTGGTTAATGCACTGTGAAGTACAATGAACAAACTATGAATAGCTGTATTTTTATTAACTAACATTAACAAAGATTAA
Source organism: Anabarilius grahami (assembly GCA_003731715.1). Classification (NCBI taxonomy): domain Eukaryota; kingdom Metazoa; phylum Chordata; class Actinopteri; order Cypriniformes; family Xenocyprididae; genus Anabarilius; species Anabarilius grahami. The sequence goes on from RJVU01018281.1 coordinate 3,484,174, forward strand.
CAAATACAGTAACAAATGTATTGCTCATGGTTAGTTCATGCGATTCCAATCAGATTTTCACAGATGCATCTCACTGTGGCTGCTGTGGCAGGTCAAATTGGATTTCAAATTGTCTTTTGCCTCACTCTTAACACATCACACAACAATAACATCAAAACCGGTGGCGGAAATGCCGGAAGTATTCGTTCAGTATTCAGAATGTCTGTACAGTATGTCCAAAGACTTCGGTCGTAACTACAGTATGCAACATATTGTATATCCCTCATGTATTATGTTTTCTTGGTGACACATAAGTTGTAACCTGAACATGCAACAGCTGACTTTGCTTTAGATAACATGGTTACTCTTGGGATGTTGGAGATCATGTAGAATAGTGATAAATAGTACCCTCGTGTAACACGGGTTTTGTCATTGGTGCACACAAGGGTGGCATAAACATTGTAGAATTTAGTTCGCATACACATAATGCCACTAATACTCTCACACATTGTCTAGCCTAAATGCAGTAAAGTGTCATGATGCTCCTAAACTGTGAAATGATCTGAAACCCACTAGAGGGACAACAGCTGAGGGTTAGTCAAGGACAAACACTCAAATGCCGCCGACAGTCCCTCAACAGTCCAGCTGAGTTAAATTGGTTCTGTCACTTACAAAGCTATGTGAATCACTTGGGAGAGGATTGGGTGATAACTGGCTTATCATATGGGGATAAAGAAAAAAATGCAAGCCAAACCTTGTTAAAATGAAGCATGGAAAAATATGTGTCAGGTTTGAGAGAAAGGTTGTATGAGATTTGTATGTTTAATGGAGTGATGGTCAGGATAGTTATAACCAGAAATTGAACTGGTGATATTTCTGTGGAATAATAATTTAGTAGACCTGGTTTGGATTTAAAACTCCAAAGTCATGTGACTGAAACAAATTATTATATATGAGATATATAATATGAATAAATGAACAGTATTTTTCCTTGAGTAAGATTACATGTCAACAACCCACTAACATCAGATTTTTTCCTGTAATACTCTGCAGTCAAATCCTAAAATAAAAGGCAAACAGGCATAAAATCGACACACACCCATCCTAACAGTCGAATTTAATTCCTATTCAACCTTGGATAAACTGTTAGCCAAGCATACTCTATTTCATGCCCTGCTGGCTCATGAAGGGTCATTTATGTTTTGTCGTAAAGTATCTTGCACGTAAAACTACATCATGACTTTCCTGTGCAGTTGAGTGGAATAAAATAACACAAATGGAAAGTTTTACCACCAGCAATTTTAGCTTCAGTGGTTTAATGTTGTCTGTCAAATAGCCAACATTTTTTTAGCTACTTACAGTGTCAACCAGCTTGCAAATGAATTAATGTTCATATCAGTTTCATACTCATTAATCCAAATTAGGCCTATTCATGTCACATCACTTGTTTTGCATTTGGACTTTTGTTTAGTTACTGTTTTATTGTCTTTTATAGTTTTGTTGAGGATTATGCGGTTTTGTTCCTGCGTTCCTGATTCTTGTTTCTTGTTATCTGTTATCTCGTTTTAGTATTTATTAAATTATCTGTGCTTAGATCCTCTCTTTGTCATCTTTGAGTTCATCCTTGTTATAATCTAACACTATAGCAAGCAACACACATGAGAAATCCACAGTGATAAAAAATGTAATGATCATTTAGCTTAAATGAACATTGTCTGCCTTTCACATATAAACCTTGTCACATAATAAACCTTAGCAACCACTCTTAGCACAAGCATCATGGTGTCAAGCTTTGCATATATATGTGCCAGGAATTAAATCATAATTTACCACAAAAAAAGTAATGTACAACATTTAAAATGTCCATGTTTTCACTCTAATTTACACCATAGCATATGTAAAATATTTATAAACTAATTTTAGGTAAATACAGAAATATTGTATACAAGTTTAAATGATAATAATACATAATAATAAACATGAGTTACAGACATTGAAACAAATATCTCCAGACATGAGAAAGCATTCCGATCTACAGTTTTTTTCCATTTAATATTTATTAAAAAAATACATAATTCTAAGCAAAACTGATTATTTTAATGAGACACAGTTTTATGTTAAAATATGTCCTTGACAAAAAGAATAACTAAGATATGCTATTTGCAAAAATGCTCAGTCCTTGTGGTGCAGAAGCACACAAGTTTAAACAAATAATGAGGACACAATATTGCCTTACAACTGGCCTCTACCAGAGAATCATTAAAATAACTTTTAAGAAAAAGGGAATTATTATTCAAATTGTGAATTTGAACCTTTAATGTATGAAGACATTAAAGCCTCTCTAGGTTTTTTAGAGATGTTAGAAATAATTTTTCACAAATACATTAGGAAATGATACAAAACAAATGTGTTGTGCTGGTGGCAACTATTGGTGAAATTATTAAGAAGTAAAACTAGGATCAAACCACATAGACACTGGCTTTAAAAAAATATATTTGAAGGAGACTTTTAAGAAAGAAGCCAAAAATGGAGCCTTTAAAGCAGCTGCAGACTTCAGAGAGCTTAGAAAGTAAAGGTGCACCATATGAAGAGTTCTGCATATCACAGAGCCATAAGAGAGAAGCCACAAATGAAGCCCTCAAAGGCATATGAAATCTGAGTTTTTGACAAAATTGGATTTGAGTACTTTTCTAAGGTGCTGCTGTATAATTAGAAAATATCAGTTATCAAAGGCTACCTATTATGCTCTTTTACAAAGTCTTCATTTTGGGGTCTACTAGAATAAGTATTCATGTTTGAATGTAAAAAAAAAACCCCAAAAAACCATTAATTATACAATTTACATATTTCACATTGTTACAGCACCTCTCTTCCCAGTCTGTCTATAAGGCTCTGTTTAGATTTCCGAAACATGCTTGAAGAGGTTGACCAGTCACAACACACTGGTCCAAAAAAGCGCAGTGTGCTCTGACTGGTCAGCTGGACCAGTGTGTTGTGATTGGTCAACCATTTCAAGCATGTTTCAGAAATGTCACACACCTTACCGCAAATTTCAACACAGTAGTTTTTTTTTTTTTTTTTTGCTTATGTCTCAGACAGGAATTGTTTAAATGAGGAATACTATGAGATTTTTCCTCACCTCCTACTAGGGGTGGGAGAAAAAAATTGATGCATCGTGATTCTCTCTCTAATAATTGATCGATTCTGAGAATTTCGAAACTTCAAATATGGTTTTATTTTCCACTGTGGGGCTGATAACGGCTGCTCTTTGGAATGTAATAGAAATGCTTTAGTTGTTGCCTACAGACAATATGAGGTGTAAATATAGTGACCGTTTTGGAGGATGATCATATATTTCTTTTAATTTTATTATTAATTTGTTGCTCAATTAGCACACTTAGCCAGCTACAGTGAAACTGGTAGCCACCAGGCAACAGACAACTGACCAATCCTGAGTGGCGACGTCACTTCACACATTCTACCAGCACAGTTCAGCATGGTTAGACAACTGTGCTGAGAATTCTGGTTTGAGAAAGATTTGTAATCGTGCCATGCCATACCAGGCTCAAGTGGAAATACAACTGGAACTGTTCTTTAATGTTCTTAAAACTGTTTGGCCCGATAGTAGAAAAGCAGCTTATGCTTCTAAATAAAGCTTGAAAGCTGTAGTTCCAACCACATAAGTTTTGCAATACTGTTTGCGAATGCTTGTTAGAACTATATGGTTTCAGGACATACCAAATCAATTAAATATGTAGCGATGGACACTTGCGACTAATTGGCTAATGATGCTTTTGGGAAACGCACCCCGGGTCAGATGTTCGCCTTCGAGTAGCATTCCAGACATAATTTCCAAATAGGAGGTGGGAAAAATCAGAATTCCGAGTTGCCTGAAATGCAGCATAAATCAAGATGTTTCATAAACAGTGCTTATTGATATAGAGAATATCTCCCTTTGGAGTGACTTTGTGCTCTGGAACTTTCATGCTCATACAGCAACATTACATAATAAAGAAAGTTGAAAATGTAAACAAAAAAGCATAATAGATCCTCTTTTAAAACTCCTTGTCAGAGCATTTTTAAAATATTTACTCAAGTAAATAAACTACTCTTGAGGTGTACTTACTTGAGATAGCCAAGTGTGAAATAGCCTTAGTTAAATTAAGTGATCATTGGTGCTCATCGACATCCTTAACTTTATCCAGTTGACTGGTTAAATGGATTTAAATCCAATTTACGGAGTAAGGAAAACTATCGATTTCAGCACTTAGGACATTACTGCTGACATTCTCAAACACTAAAACTAAAAAGCTCAGAGTAAAGCACCACTACATTAATGACACCCTCAATTTATATTAATATGAATTTCCTTTTAATTATTTGTGGGTCAGAGGAAATAAGTGGGGCATGGAAAGTGTATCAGATATGAAAAATGCAAGTCCTCAACTTAAACTAAAAAGTTAATTGGTGATATTTTATTTAAATATTGCTGAGATGATACACAACTAGTGTGCCGCAGATCACAGCAGTGTAGTCAGTCTGTGCATAAGTGGTGGATTTTTAACTGACCCTTTCTGCAGGTTACATCATTACACTAGAAGGTGGTGACGAATGACTCTTTTTATGAGTGAGTCATTGAATCATTAATTCAACCATTTTTGTTTAAATTACTGATTCATTCAGGAATTAAACAAGTGTCTGTCATTATGCATAATGCAAATAATTTACTCAACTAATTCTTACAGTACGGATTCACTTTCTGATCTACTACTATGTGTTTCTCTGACATGCATAACAGTTCATTCTTTATGATTCTGCATCAATGTATTTACTTTTTGACTCTTTGAACAGATATTATACGTCTTTATATATATGTCTATATATATCTTTATATATCTATATGTCTTTGAGCACACAATATGCTAAACAAGAATCTGTTTCTGGAAAATCTGTTTCTGGAAAACTGCAGTAACAAGGCCATGGCTTTACCTTGGTGAGGCTTGTTGCTTTGGTGACTAATGAATTAAATGTGTAATTGCCTTAATGTGGTAATCCTTGCTCTCATAAAGTAGCCTATTTTGAGTCAGGCTGTATTTGCAGTTCATCTTGTTTGATGGGGTAGAGAGGGACTCATTTTCCTCACCATTACTTCACAAGCCTTAAGATGTTTCTTATCCTCTGCAGAGAATCTTGTAAAATCACACCGTTTCAGATGGAATTATTTAATGTGGTTTGAAGCCGTTTCAAAGTGGTTTCTTTGTATTTATATTACTGTCTAATGTAGAAATATTCAGATGGAGGATGGAGCATTGATACTGGTAATGTATTTTTCCCATCACTGTTGTGTGACTGGGTGTGGTGACTGGTTATTATATTCATGATGTTTATACAGTATATATTATTTTTTATTTGATTTTTTAAAATGTATTTATTTGTAATCAATAAAATGTAGGTTGCAAAATGTCCCAACTATTATAATTAAACATACAACACACTGTAAAATGTGTTTATTAGAGTCAATATATATATATATATAATCAACCTGACTAAATGTGACCCAAAACAGCAAGCAATGTAGGCAGTGACCGTATTGTGTGTCTTTGGCATGCTGGGACATTCACACTGTTAATATTCTTCGTGCTAGGCTTGTTGCTATGATACAGTTCAGAGAATGTGCTGCTTTTATACGTCATTTTAACCAATATTAAGTGAAAAATATGTTTGTTTGATTGAATTGCTTTTAACAAGTTTTGCCATTTTGCTTGGTCTCTGAGGGTTAAAGCATGTTCACAAATGCAAAGCACGGCTAAACAGGCTGAGTAAATCTTGATCCCCCTAGACGACTATTGGATTTTCTGCTAAAAACATTGCCATAAGGCTGCTTATAATGCAAATCAATGCAGATTATTCCAGTCAGTAGCACGGATTACATATCAGATTATGCCTCAGGCCAGGGTCGTATTTGAGGGTTCAGAATATAATCTGACATAATATGACAGCACAAACATTCAAAATATTTGTTTTTTACAGCAAGATTGAACACAAATTGATGGAGATGGAGGAACTGTAAACTAAAGGTCAAAAAATACAATCACACACAGAATTGCCTCATTTATTTCTGTCGCTTTATGGTCTCAGAATCCATCTCATCACCTGCTGGGACTCTTACACCTGGATGCTCTGTGAATGACGATTCATTTTCTGTTCGCTTATCCATATTCTCTCGGCATGCTGAACGTTAAATTGCATATTTCTGTCCTTTTTTTTTTTTTCATTTGTTAAAAATAGTTACATTAATCTCATGACTTCCCGGGTACAATTTAAGGCTCACATCTTCTGGTCATTTCAAACATTCAGATCTCCAGTGGCTGTTTGTTTGTCTTGCAGCATTATGTTGAAGGGCTCAGTGACAGTGCAGCTTCGCTGTTCTGGGCTTTATTGTTAATTTGCATATAAACAGCATTCTAAGAGCTATTGATGCATCGAGAGACATGGTGTCCATTGTAATTCATGAGCGATTTCCTGAACACACTGTTTCTATTCCTATTCCTCAGCTATTGCACTCTCATTGACTTTCATACAGGCCATGCAATATAGCAGGTTCAAAACAGTTGATCCCTCACAAAATGATAACTGTGTGTGTTTGGGGGAGAAAAGGATGTGTGAGTGCATGCTGAAATGGAAAATGGATGGATGTGTGTTCAGGTGTTTGGTGGTGTGCTTGCCATAAAATCCTTGTCAAATAATTAGCAATCATTTGACATGAGTATATTTTTCTGCAATTAAGAGTCTTTTCTAGCCTATCACCATGAAAAAATTTATTTTGTAATGGCAGGGTGACTTTTATCTTGCTTATCATATACCAAATCAAATATCTACTTGAATTAATTCATAATTTATGTATTATCTTATAGCTTCTGCTAAAAATAGCTCATTCTAATGTACAAAACAATCTGCCTAGCAACAAGACCATCAATATTACAGTAAAATTCAGGAAAGTGGTGCTGGTTTTACACTGTAAAAAAAAACAAGTTATTTTTCAAAGTTGTAAATAAAACAAATATTAGTGCATTGTAAATAAAACAAAGATGGAGTATGTCAGTTGGAAATACCTTTGCAGTGATATACTTTTAACAAGCATCCCGATGCGGCCCACACTGCTGAGAGTGACATTTAGATGAATATGTAAATATGCGCTGCACGCTTTCCTCTCAATAACAAAATAAACACACAGTAGAAATGACGGCGGTGAAAAAAAACCGCATTTAAGAAAGCATCTGATCAATATGGAATCCCAAGTCTGCCAAAATTAAAAATAAATAAATACATAAATAAATAAATAAATATATATACAAAGAAATGTAAAAAAGCAAAAATAAAATAAATAAATATATAAATATATAAATAAATATACATAGAAAAGCAAAATAATAAATAATTATTTATACATTTATTTCCTTATGTATATATTTATTTCCCACATTTATTTATTTTTTCTTTTATTTATATATACATTTATTCATTTCGATTTTTATTTATTTCCACATTTATTTATTTATTCATTTATGTATGTATTTATTTCCACGTTTATTCATTTCTAAATTTCATTATTTTTACATTTATGTATTTTTACATTTCTTTTTGCTTTGCAATTTAACATGTCGACAATTTATGGCAAATTAAAATGACGGTTATGATAGCTTGATAATAAAGTATCTGAGATTATATACTATATACATCTTGTTATGTGAGAATTACTTTTTTTATATTTACTTTTTTTTGGCATGACATATTGCCATTACAATACAAAATGACTCTTTCTGCAATATCCAGAACATTGTATAAGCATTCATTTAATGTGTCTTTGAACGGAAAAGAGGCTTTCAGGAGCACGCATAACCGTCACATCCTTTTGATTTTCCCAGCAAAAACGTCTTCAGTTCTTCACATAAAAACCAGTCTATAGGCTTTCATAGACAACCTAGGAAGTTTGGGAATGTCTTGTTTTTTTTGTTACAAGCTGTTCACACACTGGCAATAAAAATGCATAAAAAAATCTTACATGTAGCCCCTTTAAATCAAGTGTTGTTGTTCATTTGTAATTTGTGAAATATACTATCAATTTCTGAGTTTTCAAACTGATGAATGACACACTTGACCAGTTAGAATAAGATATTCTAGGAATCATAATTTGTGATAATGACCTTTATTTATGTGCTGCTTAAAAATATCCACCTTTTTCCTAAAGAACCAGTGGGTGTCATGAAGATATTAAAGATCAAATTTTTATTGGCCGTTCACTCTCACTCATCTTGGATTGACTTTAAAATAGATATGACAGAAAAAAATAATACAATCTTTTACATTTTAAACATTATTAGAACATTATGAAATTGGTAACACTATACAATAAGGTTCATTAGTTAACATTAGTTAATGTTAACAGATCTCGACCATTGACTACCATGTAGCAGGAAAAATAAATACTATGGTAGTCAATGGGGGCTGAGATCTGTTTGGTTACTGACATTCTCCCAAATATCTTCCTTTGTGTTCAGCAGAACAAAGAAATTTATACAGGTTTGGAACTACTTGAGGGTGAGTAAATGATGACAGAATTTTCATTTTTGGGTTAACTATCCCTTTAATCTAAATTAATGTTAATTTCAACATTTACTAAAACATTCAAAAAACATTAAAATCAAAAGTTGTATTTGTTAACATAAGTTAATGCACTGTGAACTAACAAAATATGAACAACTGTATTTTTGTTAACTAATATTAACAAAGATGAATAAATACAGAAACAAATGTATGTCTCATTGTTAGTTCATGTTAGTTAATGCATTAACATTATTTAAATGAATTATAATATTTAATGTTAACTAATGAAACCTTATTGTAAAGTGTAACCATTTTTGTTATTTACAAAAGCCAAACTTTTCTGGAAAATAAATAAATAAATGAAATAAACATCATTAATTTATATTTCATCATTAAAGTGGATATCCTACATCCTTCATTATTCAGTAAACCTCTAAATTTGTAAATGCACTGCACTCATTCAGTTTACAAGTACTTGAAAGTAGATAGCAAGACTTGGGTATTAAACTTGAATTTAAAATATAAAAGAGATTCATGAAAAGATGACATAACAGGAGTCAGACTATGTCCTTCAGGGACCTTCATGGAACATCAGCCTGATTAACAACAAGAAGAGCTGTTTTTCCAGCTTTTATTGGGCTGAAATATGGAGGAGGTTTTCATTAGCACCAACTTGATCAACTATAAACTGAAAAAGCTTTTGTGCCGAGCAAACCTTTATTTCACAGACACATCACATCAGCGCAGGTAAGAAACTGTCCATATGTGCCAGCAGTGATGAGCAATCTCAATGGGTGATTTATTGCACTAGTAAATTATTTATTACTTGATGGCAAGACTTGGGTATTCCTCCTTTAAAAGCTCAAAATATACAAGAAAACGGAATTGGAAGCCTCTCCCACTTCCATTATAATGAGACAGACCACATGTTATTGGTGTAATGCAATGCAAATCACCATTGTGGTGGGGTCACTGCTTCTCTTTAGGACATGTTTGTTGATTTCAGATGCAAACTATCATAAGTATGTAATGTCTTCATTGTTTTCAGAAAAACAGCATCTGTGTTGATGTATGAAATCGTGATGGTACATAATACAGTTCTGCAGAACTGTACTGGATTGTCCTGCTGTCAAAATCTGCTTGTAAGTAGAGGTTGTCATTGTGTCATCTGCCGCCACTGCATTACTAACAGCCCCAGTCATAGGAGTGTGAGTGTGTACACGTGTATCACAGGAAGGCACTTCCAGTACTGTTGATTACTTGCCATTTTATGAAAACCAGATATTTCAAAGTCTAAATGTGTAAAAATATACATTGTCTTGCTTTGTAAATTAGACATCTTGTCTGGATAATTATGGAAATGAGGTGTGAGGTGTTGTGTTGACAGTTTGTTGATATCTCATCATAACCAATTATAAACTGTGCCATTTATTTATTTCAAGAAAGTCTACTAAATGGAAGAACATGATTAGAGATGCTCGAACTTTCAAACGTTTTTAAAATAAATGTTGCAAGTACTTATTATGGAAGTACTGGTAGCACTTTATTTTAAAGTCCTATTTCGCATGAACATACTATGTACTTACTGTTAATGACACTAACGGGTAATAACTAGGTACTAACCCTGAACCTACCCCTAACTTTAACTTAACCCCATATAGTTACCTTACCCTTACTCAGTACTTTTGTGGGTAAGTACACTATAAGTACATTGAAAGTGCACATACTTACAGAAATAATATACTTAAGTGTGAACTGAATGTAATGTTTTCGGACACTTTTACAATTAAATGAATATGTATTGTAGTTTAAATTTATATTAAATGCAATTAGCTGAACTTAAAGGGATAGTTCACCCAAAAATGAAAATTTGATGTTTATCTGTTTACCCCCAGGGCATCCAAGATGTAGGTGACTTTGTTTCTTCAGTAGAACACAAATGATGATTTTTAACAACCGTTGCAGTCTGTCAGTCATATAATGCATGGCAATGGTAACAAAATCTATGAGAGTAAAAAAAAACATGCACAGACAAATCCAAATTAAACCCTGCGGCTCGTGACGACACATTGATGTCCTAAGACACGAAACGATCGGTTTGTGTGAGAAACCGAACAGTATTTATATGATTTTTTTACCTCTAATACACCACTATGTCCAACTGCCTTGAGCGCACGCACGGCATCCGGTGTGTGAGGTTTGTTTGCGCTCTGGCGTAGTTTAAGCATGGTGCCTGTAGTACAACAGTTGTTATACAAATGGAAGTAAACCACTAAAAAACATGGTTTTATTACATCAAAACTTCATTTTATTTTGTTACTTTTTGTAAGGGCAGCTTTACAAATAATAAAGACACATACCAAGATCTTGTTCACATACCTCAGTTGGATGTGGAAAAACCATAGGTTTAAGTCATATGTGATCCTCTCCTGGGTATATAAAATCATCAGAGGAAAAATTATCGCTGCAGACCCTTGGCAACTTTAGTACATTAATGGGTGTGTTGATATCTAGCTGAAGAGCAATCAACCATAACTTCAGACGAGTCACCACTCCCGAATGAGTTTGTGCGAGAGTCGGTTTGAACAATCCGGATAAGCGCAAGTAAGTACCATTTTGATTAGCCGTCGTACCTACAATGTTTGTGCACTGTGTAAACAATGAGTGACGTATACGCGCGAGAGATCACTTCCGGCGCTTGCGTAAACTATGCCAGAACGCGTACACACCTCACGCACCGGATGCCGTGCGCTCGCTCAAGGCAGTTGGACATAGTGGTGTATTAGAGGTAAAAAATGATCTAAATAATGTTTCGGTTTCTAGCACAAATTGATCGTTTCGTGTCTTAGGACATCAATGTGTCGTCACGAGCCGCAGGGTTTAATTTGGATTTGTCTGTGCATGTTTTTTTTTTACTCTCATAGATTTTGTTACCATTGCCATGCATTATACGACTGACAGACTGCAACGGTTGGAGTTAAAAATCATCATTTGTGTTCTACTGAAGAACAAAGTCACCTACATCTTGGATGCCCTGGGGGCAAGCAGATAAACATAACATTTTCATTTTTGGGTGAACTATCCCTTTTAAGAGTGCTTTGTGACCCACTTATTCAGGACTTGTGTAATGTGTAGTTGCAATTTAGTAGCTACATTTAAATTATATGAACTTCATATGTAATTTAGAATAATAGGCTACAGTTAAAATTATAGTCATGTACTTTACATGTGCTTTAGTATGTTAGGCAAATCAAGTGTACTTCTGTGAAGCATGACAAAAGTTTATTAAAACATAATGATTTAAAAATGAAAAACAACATTATTACAAAGTGTACTTATGTGTGTTAAGAATGTGTCATGAAAGTGTACTCCCTTTACTGTGGCTTTTTATTTTTTTTAAATTATATTATCTGCAAGTACAGTTTTTAAATTTGAAGTACACTACAAGTGCACATTCAGTACAATTCAAGCACACTTCCTTTTCACAATGGTTATACCAATGAAACTAGTTCCAAATGAACTAAAAAAATAAATAAAAAAAATGTGTTCCCACAAACAATTGTTTCCTTATTGTACAGTACTGCCAAAGTAGGTGCTACATTTGATAAAGGACCTACTTCACCACCGTTAAAAAAAGCCATTCATGACTTCTGTCCCTGCCTCATGGGAAAATAGTCCATCAAATGCGCACTTCGGAATCTCGGTGAAACTAGGTCATCAAGGTCCTTTTCATATACTGTTGTTCAAATACTGTGTATTTGGATATACTATTTATTTACCATATTTTTTTTTCACATACCATGTAGCAAGGAAAGTTTGCATATTTAGATGGGGACTGTGATGTTTCATTCCTGAACAAATGAGTGAGCCATTTACTGTTTCATTTAACTGATTTGTTCTGTTGAAAAAACAGCATATGCTGGTAAGGTAGATTTTGAAGCTGGGATGCTGGTTTGAGCTGGTTTATGCTGGTTAGTGCTGGTCCTATGCTGGTCCTATGCTGGTCAATGCTTGCAGCACTTGACCAGCATAAACCAGCTCAAATCAGCATCCCAGCTTCAAAACCTACCTTACCAGCATATGCTGTTTTTTTCAACAGAACAAATCAGTTAAATGAAACAGTAAATGGCTCACTCATAAAGACAGCCACTTATCAGCAATTCCTGGCGTAATGTAACCTGCAGAAAGAGTTATTAAAAAATCCCTACCACTGTGGAGACTAATTTATTATGTAACTGGTCCTATTTGACCTGCTCCGTGCGGGATTCAAACAAGCGCCTCCGAGATGCGAGGCGGGTGCACTAACATCAGTCGCTAGTGTGCCTCTTGAGGCCAGGGGTATGAAGTTTACTCACACAGCTTTTACTAGCTTGCCTCAATTTCACATAGATGATTATAAACTTTAAAATCCATGTATATACATTCATATCCAATCTTTCTTTATCCTAACCTTTTTAGAATGTTTAAAGCTAGGAAACTAAGCACAATTTTTTGAACCATACACGATTATGTGCACAAAGATACCAGAAAAGGACTATTTAGTGATTTCATGGAGTAAACCCACAGAAATTAACATGTGTAATACACGAACCAGAAGTTTATTCAAAATTTACAGTTTAGAATTAACATACTGATTTATGGAAGAATTGATAAGCACTCAAAATTATGTTCCTTGGTAATCAAGAGATTTCGATATCACACTCGTTTTTACTTTTAGAAGAGCATGGAATTAAACACTTTTTGCAAGTTCAGGTAGCACAGATTCAACTGAATGTGCAATGGCATTAACAGCAGATCATTAATAATATTTACACTTTGATATTTCAAACATAGCATCTGCGCCTTTCATATTCTCCCTCTTGGATTCTCACACTCACAGGGATCAAACAGGCTGAGATATCTAGTGCAGGAGAAACATCTGGTGAGCACAGAGTCAGAAGGGTTTCCAGGAAAGTCTGGCCTTTTTTCCCAATGTGCTCAAAGGACACAAGCCCCTCTGATAATCGAGTTAATTAAGGTAATGAGATGCCATGCCCGACACCACAAAAAAAAGGATCAACAGGCCCACGAAAGATGACGTTGATAAATGGAGTTTGTCAGACTGCAGGGACCTTGAGGGACATTTATGGGGCATAGGATTGTTTGAAAACATAAGAGCTGTTTATGAGGCTGAAAAATGCAGGTTTTTATTAGCATCAAAAGCACCAACTATAAACTCAAAAAAGCTTTTATTCCAATCAAACCTTTATTTCACACTCACATCACATCAGCAGAGGGAAGAAACTGTCAATAGGCACCAGCAGTGATGAGTATTTATTACTTTAAAGGAATATTCTGGGTTGAACACAAGTTACTGCAAATCAGCAGCATTTGTGAATTAATGTTGTTTGTCCCTTATTTTCTTTGAGGTTACAATGAGGCATTTAAATAGGGCCAATTTTTTGGAGGGTTTTAAAGTAGAAGTGTAAAGCTTATAATTTTATAAAAGCACTTGCATTCATTGTGTTGTCATGGTAATGAAGTTGTCCAGTTAGATATAACTTTGCATAGAAAAGTTTATAGTGAATATTTTACTCTAAAATCATGTTAAAGCACATATGGTCTGTACATACTGTATGTCTATATACACTGAGTATTTTAACATTGAAGGATTGGTCCCTTTCACTTCCAATGTAAGCGCATCACTATAACCAGTGTTGGGGGTTGTCATGATGGTGTAAATGTGCAGGCAGGAAAGTGAATCTAAGTGCAGAAAACAAACTGGGAAACACAGCAACCACAACGACTGACAAAACACAAGTGAAATATAAATACACTATAAATACACAAGGGGAGACAAGCTAAATAACCCCTATGCTAAATAACATATTGCATATGTAATCATTATGTAATACTGATTATTACATATATTCCTTTAATGGCATGATTTATAATTTCTATAAGTGATTTATCTAAATTTATTTATTACATTTCCTTAATTTAATTATTTACTTCTCCTTATTAATTTTCCATATTGTCTATTTCTGTACTATAAATACTTTTTATGAAACGGTTAATTCCTGTCCTTGATATACATATTTTATATTGCATTTTTCACGATAAAACACGGTTATGACCGCTTCACCCAACGGTTCTGTGTATCACTACACAACACCCTTAGCAACCGCTCTTAGCAACGTAAACTGTATGTTCTCAATTGATATTGTTCATTGAAGCTTACTGTATTATTTAGAAAAGTATACTGTGAGAAAGCATGCATCATTGCATATTACCTACATTCAGATTTAGCTTTTTCCTTCACGTCAGTCTTATGTTCATAATAAAAAATCTGTTTAAATGTCTGATGTATTATCTTGTCCTTTTAACAGTTAAAAGGTTTTCCTGTGACTGACAGCGCTAGTCAAAGCTTTCAGTGTTCACAATAATTCAGTCTTTTCAATGAAAAATTCTTCGCCATTGACTGACAAACTCATAAAGACAGTCTTTGCCGCCATCTAATGGCGTAATAAAGTAACTTCTGTTGCTGTTCACAGTCAGGGACAATTTTTTTCAGGCAGAAGGCTTTCAGTAAGAGTTTACTTCATGAAAGTCGCATTGTTACATATTCTTGGATTTAATATTTGTATTTTGTGGTAACCGTTTTATAAAAGTAATAATTTACTCTAGGCTAGTGCTGTATCGTGAATACGTCACAGCAGAAGGGGTTGCAGGCACTCCGCTTTGCGTCGTGCCAAACAACACCCTTCAGCCATGGCATATTCACGATACAGCACAGCCTCTCGTATGCTTACATATGCATTGGCAATACTGTGGCCAAGTTCTCAGTCGGATTCCAAAATATCTTGTGCGCCTGAACAGTGTGTGATGTAGGCTATACATTTAAATAGGATTTACATCTTAGGAATGTTCGTATGTTTATATATATATATATATAGTATTCTGCATCCCTCCACCATACTGACTCCTCATTATTAACTGGTTCCTATTCCAGACAGGGATACGGGGGGATTACTCTGGGTTCGGGGCAAATTCTGAACTTGGAGCCCTCACCTCGGACAACATGCCCAATACTCTTTTACTCTATCTGATTATTTGTAAGTGTGAACTTGTGAACTGGTCAGTGGAGGAGATTTACTAAATATTTACTAAATTGCAAAAAAAAGAAAAAAGAAAAAAAGCTCTTCTTGCATATGTCAACTTTCTTTTTAGATATGTCATCAAGGCAAAAACAGTTATGTTCACAGCATCACGATGAATTTTCCGGTTCTGAACTATATGCATGCACTGAAATTTTTATATAGAATACATGTAATAAACATGTAAACAAATATGTGAATCATATTACAAAGTTTAGGGTTGTTATCATTAACTAAAAGTAAACTAAGACCATTTTTTAAAATGTACTTGAAATATAATAAACATCAACTGAAATAAAATAAAAATCAACTGAAATAAAATAAAACATTAAAATGAATTTTAGTTAGTTGCCAATCCAACATTTTTAATTTGCAGTTGTAATACTACAATAACTAAAACTAAAGTGGAAATGAATAAACTGTATAGACATATAAAAAATAAAAAATTATAATAAAACATAATAAAAATAAAAAATATCTGGAACTTTAACAAAAATAAAAATGTATTCAAAATAAACTAATAGTATATTAATGATACTAAAATAACACTGGTTCGTATAAACAGAACTTTCAGAATCTGAAATAATAAAAATTTTAAAACATACTGTTGCAGCTCTGTTGCATTCGCTGTGTTCACCATTTCCCACAGAAGCTTTTTGAGGAATAATGGAGCTGAATCATACATGAACACACAAATGTATGAATGCTTAAATAAAGGCAACAACAAACAAGCTGTTTTAATTGGCTCTCCTCAGTTTGCATAAGCTGAAGCTCTGACCTTGTCCATATGCCCCCTAGCATTTCTTCAAGCTCAGAGGAAAGTGTGAGCCGTGGGTAACATCCTCATATTTACCTCTCCGTTTGACGGGCTGCTAAATAAATTCACACATCCTTCGTTCATATTGGTCATCCCTCGCTCTGCACATTGATGTGGATTGTGAGTCTACAGTTGCTTACCTGCTCGGCTGTTTTGACGGACAGCTGTGTGTGGGTGGTTGGTTTGTGGAGATGGACCCAGATCTTGTTGGTAGACTGGCAGTGCAGGTCTCCCTTTGACTGCTTATACATATTTTATATTGCTCAGTTCCAACCATTGGCATGTCTACATTGGACAGTGAACGGATGCCTGGCTGCTTTGTATTTGCACAATGCGATTAATAAATAAACGGCAAGCAACTTTTCCCCTCTCTCGTTCTTCAGGTTCCTCTTCACTCCGTAGTTACGTGGACAGAATAGGATGAGAGATTTTGAATGTTGAGAGCAAAAGAAAAAAGTTCTCTTGACTGATGGGAGATTACAGCAGAGCTAGAGTATTACAAACACTTTAAGCATTTCAGCACAGGCTGAAGAAGAAAGAAGATATTTATCCCAGGTGTATAAATATAGTATTTTTCGTGATTTTTCGAATCAGATCTTGGCACCAGAAAATATGGGTGGTCTCTTTTGATTAGACCCTGTAAGCAACCTTCTAGAACATCATATCACACCCTACACTGGAAACAAATGATTGTCTTACACAGCATTTTTTTGTTCTTGTTATTGTTTTCTATTACAAATGTGCAAACATTTTTAAATCAAGATGCATTTACTTGAGAAGCAAAGTGACATAAGATATTAGTCTTAAGTCTTCTGAAATTATCATTTAATTGCTTAAAACAAGAATGGGGTCAGAAAAAAATCTTGTTTTCCCTTTGAATTAAGTTTGTTTTTCCCACCCCATTGGAAGATATTTTTTATTTTTTTATACATAAACTCACTTTATCAAAAGGCACATTCAAGGCACAATAAATTGTCATTTTGCTTCTAAATATCTTGATTTTAGAATGTTTAGATATTTGTACTGGGAAACAAGACAATAATAAATTAAAAAATCTTTTTTTTTTCTTCAGTTAATCACCCTGGGGTGCGTTTCCCGAAAGCATCATTAATAAACTATGGTCGTAAGTCCCATTGAACTCTATTGGTAACGACGGAACTTGCGACCATAGTTAGCTTAGGGAAATGCACCACAGAACATCTTTGTACACCTCTGGTACAGAGTACATATATTCAATATTGGGGAAAATTACTTTTAAAAGTAATGCATTACAATATTGTGTTACTCCCTAATTGCGTTACGTTTATGAAAAGTAATGGGTTACACTACTTTTGCGTTACTTTTTCTCACCTGGGCTGGGCGTGCTTGTTTGTTTTTTAATAACAACAAAAAAGTTATATTTTTGGCAAATGTAAAGGCCCTTTCACACCAAAAGTGAAATGACTAAGCCCCAGGCTGAAGGAAATGCATATTTATCTGTCTACTTGTACAGTAGAGGGCGCAGCTCAAACAAACCTTTTAGTTGTGCTGCCATTCCGGATTAAAGAATAATAGGATACAGGAGAAGGAAGTTCAACACTCTTAATTCTAAATATAATCTAAAGTCATGCTTATTAGTATGGTTGAATTAGATCATTGAAGGTCAGCAGCAAATACACTGGTTAATAAAGTGAGATTAAATACATAAAGTATATTTGTATAATTCAATATAGTAAATTATTATAGGTTTGCGTAAAATTCTGAGATTGCATTTCACTGTTTTTATTCATTTTGAGGAATACTGAATGTATTTGTGCAAGTGAGACGAGTAAATGCATGTTCACATTTAGTCTAGAACTACAATTACTATCATGTTTACACAGCGCACACAACACCTCTGTATGCATCAGGATATTTATTAAAACATCTCCGATTGTGTTCATCAGAAAGAAGAAAGTCATATACACACCTAGGATGGCTTGAGGGTGAGTAAAGCTTGGGCTAATTTTCATTGAAAGTGAACTAATCCTTTATTAATGGACAATAATAATAGTTTATGACACAGATGCGCAGTAACACTTTCCTCCCGATACTGATACTGGTTTTTAATGTTGAATAAAGCCCTGCTTTATTGTATTTAAATGCTACATTTTGTTGATGTTTGGGGGAAGCCAGTAGCTTAGTGGTGGTACTTATGTTGTTGTTATTGTGATAAAGAAGTAAGCATTTTTTGTCAGAGATGTATTCTTTATTCTCTTTGTTACAAGACCACACAAATATATGCTGACACACCTCTAAGCACATAAAGAAAAAATCGATACAACTCTACACCAGTATTCATGTTCATCTCCTATGTGTGAATGGAGGACACTGGTTAGTGTACCCAGCTATATCTCGGCTCTCCTTCTCCATTTGCTTGTACTAATATATGTTTAACTTCTTTAAACATCCTTCCTTCTCCTGCTTTGGTGTTCTAATGACACACCCAGATCAACTCAACCCCCTCTGTGACAACTAGCACCTTACAATCCTTAGCCATTCTTAGCTACACACATACACGTTTATACTTTCATTTGTTATGTAATTGTGGGCCCAGGGCTACATCATAATATTTACACTTAATTTTTTTAAGTTTCTTTTAAAAGTACTATTTGAAAGCTAAAATCTTAACTTTAGGCAAAATATCATGACTTTGCTGTTTGTTACATAAAGAAGATAAAACTTAAATATACATTCATCCCCAAAATGCCCCTCCCCTTGATAACGACCAAAGAAGTGTTATATCACAAGAAAGCTCTCATTTTCAGGAATTTGGCTAAACAGTTTGTTTTATTGTTTTAACATCATAGTTTGAATGATCTTCAAAAGAATAACACAGTGGAATATGATCACTGTGAGAAAACAAAGACAAATGTCTCATTTATTTCTACTCCGATCACCGCTTCTCTGAGATAAAATCAGCCACAAATGCATTTTTTCAGTACATTTCTTTTTGTCACGATATGTAAAAAAAAAAAACCCTCAAGGATCTCAAGCTTCATGAACCAAGGTTGATTTCAAACCCTGTCAAACCCTGACGACAGAACATCTAATTTACTGTACGAAATTTGCTTTCATAACAGACACGTCCTGGACAGCCCAGTCTGTGCCTCTATACGCTCGTGTCCTTAAAGACATCTACGACAGTCACATTGCTCCTCATTGTCATGTCTGCTGAACACTGTCTGATGAAAGTACGTGTGTGTTCCTGAAGGAGATCAATTGTTTTTGTCTTGTATGCTGACACCAGCATTAATGTTTTAGAGCAAAATATCAAGACACTGACAAAAACCTTTAAAAATAAACTAATACAAGTGTCACTGGTTCACTGGTTCTGGAATCTGTCCTGGAGAAACTAAAGGGGTCTTGGGCACAGACTGTGAAACGACCAGCTCAACCGGAATCCTGAACGTCCATTCATTATCCTGTCCTCTTTCCTGAGTGCAGTTATCCTAACATAGTGTGCTCAAATACACTCTTGCCTTCAAATATTTATGCTCAAACTGTATGAATTTTAAATAAATGTCACTCACTGTGCATTAATCAAAGACTCTTTAACACAAACCCAAAATTATTTTCCTAACCCAGTGCTGAGAAGGGCACTTAAAGTGAATCATTTGGAATCCTCTTCAGTGGATAGTTCTTAGCAAATTTTTTTGTATTAATTTAAAGTATTAATCTGACATGCATGGTTCCAAACACAAGTATTTTTAAGAGATTTAGTATGAATTTGTACAGTTTGATTTGTATGAAAATGTATGAATAATCTGACACGGTTCCAACTCGATTTCATGAGAAAACGCGCGGTAACTACAAGAGTTGGTAGTTTCATATAAGCTTATACGATTTTATTTGTAAAAAAAAAAAAAAGATTAATCTGACACAGATCCCAAAAGATCTAATGTGAAAATGCAACAAGTTGGTGATTCCGTATGAATTTATACAATTTGTTTGTATGAAAATGTAAGATTAATCTGACATGATTCTAACAAGATTCCATGAGAAAACATTGCTATTTAACCAGTTTGCCATTTTGCATGAATTTGTACAGTTTGATTCTAATGAAAACAATTTTTGGTCCAAACCTCTGAATTTCTTTTTCCATAAAACAAATGGTGAATTTTTAAAGAACATCCCAGTTGCAACTTTAAGAATGATAATAAAAACGACACACTACACACTACAGTTATTAAAATCAAGTGCTTCAATATGTTTGTCAACACATCAAAATAAGTGTACTTTAAAGCTTGACAAAAGATTTTTAAAACATAATGATTTAAATTTCTCTTTAAAGGAAAACGTTTAATGTTTATTTAACATTATTGCAAAGTGCACTTTTTAAAAGTGTACTTAAAATTAGTTAAGGCCGGTTATACTTCATTTTCCGTGTTCCGCTCCATCTCGCACACAGTTGAGTGCGCGAGCCTTTCCAAGTATACTTCTTTGGCCATGAGCATGGAAAGACGTTTTCAGCGCAAAGTCTATTGGACTTTGTTTTCGAGTGCTCAGGTCACTCAGACATGCGCTGTTGTACGCGCATCATCCGCATGGACACAAAAAATGGGCTGCACACGGACAGTTTACATGGATGTCCATGGACCCTCCTGATGACGAAAATTACAGCCAAAGTATATACTTTGGGCATTAAGTGGCTTTTTTTTATTACAAATTATATTATCTGCACAGTTAAAAAGTACAGTTTTTTTTTATTTTTAAGAATCATTTTAAGATTTGACGTACACTACAAGTGCACATTCAATACAAGTGCACTTCTTTTTCACAAGGGTAGTTTGGCTGAATGCATGTCAAATCAGCAGACTGTCTGAAAAGTAAAATGCTGGAGTTAGCCAGAACTGATGGAAAATATGTACAGAAGTATAATTCACTAACTGAGGGAGGGGGAGGGGGAGTATGGGTTTAGGGGTTTATAAATCAGTATGGGTTTCCATCAGCTTCGGTTTTCACTCATTGACCACAGGCAATATATTTGCTATATGTAAAGTTTGGCTAGCAGCCATTAGCCTGCAGCTCTCTACTGTATTTACCCAATGCAGCTTAGTAGAGCTGAACAGGTCCAGTACCTGGTTGGGAGACTTCATTGGGAAAACTAAGCTTGCTGCTCACTCTGTGGTAATTAAACGAGTAGGCCACTATCACATCCTTCTGTCCCTCTCTACAGGCAGCTGGTGTGTGGTGCACTATGACAGCCATTGCATCATCCAGGTGGAAGCTGCACACTGGTAGAGAAAAGTTTCCCACTCTCTATAAAATGCTATGTAGTGTTAGGATGACAGGTATGTCACGTCACTCACCTGTGACTAATAAGAGGAGTGTGTCTGATGCCTGAGTGCTTGTATCAGCAGCCATATCCCCCTGTAGCCCAAGACTGGTTGCCCACTGAAGCTAAGCAGGGCTGAGCCTGATTAGTACCTGGATGGGAGACCTCCGGGGAGTTTGGTGCTGGAAGAGGTGTTAGTGAGGCCAGCAGGGGGTGCTCACCCTGTGGTCTGTGTGGGTCCTAACACCCCAGTATAGTGATGGGGACACTATACTGTCAAAAAAAGCACCATTCTTCGGATGAGACATTAAACCGAGGTCCTGACTCTCTGTGGTCATTAAAAATCCCAGGATGTCCTTCGAAAAGAGTAGGGGTGTAACCCAGACATCCTGGCCAAATTTGCCCATTGGCCTCTGTCTATCATGGCCTCCTAATCATCCCCATATACTGATTGGCTTCATCACTCTGTCTCCTCTCCACCAATAAGCTGGTGTGTGGTGGGCGTTCTGGCACAATATGGCTGCCGTCGCATCATCCAGGTGGATGCTGCACATTGGTGGTGGTTGAGGAGATTCCCCCTTCCGTATGTAAAGCGCTTTGAGTACCCAGAAAAGCGCTATATAAATGTAAGTTATTATTATTATTATTTTTATCACTTCGCTTGTCTTTTTTCAGTGACTCTTTCTGGAGTCTATATGGTTTTGCCAGAAGGTGGCGATAAGTGGCTGTCTTTATGAGTAAGTCATTGAATCATTCATTCAAACAGTTTATTCAAAATGGTGATTCATTCAGGAATGAAACAAGTCACTCAACAAATTCTTAAGGAAGTTCTTAACGATTTAACATTTTGGTGAATTGATTACTAATTCGTATGAATTTGTACAATCTAATTTATATGTTTTTGTACAATCTGCTTACGCACTGACAGTTAGGTTCAGGTGTGGGGTTAGGGGTAGACCACCCTGCTTGCTTTTTTTCTTTTCTTTTCTAAAAATCATACACTTACGAATGAATCACATCATACAAATTCATACAAAATCATAAAATAGTTGCGTTTTCTCATGAGACAGGGTTGGAATCATTCAGGAATGAAACATGGTTCTTCAATGGCTTCCATTTTTAACTATTTGTGTTTCCGGAAGATAAAAACAGATGGAGTAACTAGCAATATTTTGTCTAAAATGTAAGTACAATATTAACTTCTTATATAAAATTATTTCTGTTGTTTATCACTTTTGCTGATATTCAGAAATAGCACTTTTGCTCCTGCGATATTGCTTAAATATTTATTTTGAAGCTTATAATTTTATAAAATCTTACAACATTAATTCTTAATAAATATTGATTCTAAAACGTATTATTTGAACTGTAAAGTTGCCATAGTCTTTGTTATATTCGATGCAGTTTCAACCTTACATAAAACTGTATTTTTTTATTTACACTAAAATTTGTTTAAAAACACATTGTTTTGGGTTCACATAGGGTTCATGGCTATACTATTTACTGTTTATGGATTGACTTCATTCACTTCCACTGTAATTGCCTCACTGTTTTTTGAAAAAATAAAAAGAGTTCAAACTGATTTTTTGTGGTAATCAACATTTGCTACAAGTAATGTTGACTACTAGGCTACACCACTGTCAGTATAATTTGAATCAGAAGATGCAACTCTGATTCACCCACCTCGGACTGAGAGCACAAATTGAAGATCCTAATAATGAGGCCCAGCATATTAAACTACTGCACCAACCCAATGCTTTATTAATAAGCTTCAAGGGACTAAATGCTCTCAGCGTACCCAGGTTGGAGGCAGAGATAAGTGCCTATGAACAACAGTGGATTGTGGCTGTATGTGAACTCTGTGTGAACGGTGGTGAGTTGTGGGTGGAGTTGCATAAGGTGAGGCCTTTGGCTGCTGTCACAGACACATCAGAGCAAAACATCAATCAAGCCCTTTCATTAGAGGCTGTCTAGGTCTCTCTGCGCCTCCATCAGCAGATGAGTCCTCCATTATTGATCAAACCAAATACATCCAGCAGCCCTGCCACCACTATTTCACCCAGCTTGGAAGTTTACAGCCTTCTCCACAGGAGCAAGAGGGTTTCTTCCTCAAAGATGCAGAACTGAATTACACTGGTGTTATACACTGGACTAAAATAAATTAATTAATTACAAAAGTGCACTAATCAGCTCAAATAGGCCAAAAAAAAGAATACAGGGTTGAAAATATATTTGGATATACTGTTGAGATCAGCCTTGACTTGCATTTCAAGTGCATTAGTGCAAATGTATATTTTGTTTGTTTTCACAAACTGAGGGATGAGATATAAAGTATAAAAATATAACAAAGTCACATAGTGAGATATAACGTCACATTCTGACATAAGTAGCAAATACAAGAAATAGTCGCATGGCGAGATATAGTCACTTTGTGAGAGATCGTGTTCCACATACAAAAAACACATCTCTAAAAAAAAAAGAAAAAAGGTTACATTGTGAGATATAAATTTGCAATTTGAGATATAAAGTGGCTTAGTACTAGGGCTGTTGCTTTTCACTCTGTAGATGCTCCCCTTGGGAGATATCATTAGGTTACGCTGATGATACTCAGCTCTATATTTCTTCGCGCCCTGACGAAACTTACCAATTCACAAAATTAATGGAATGCATAGCTGATATAAAAAATTTGATGACCAGTAATTTCTTACTACTAAATTCAGAAAAAAACAGAGATTCTCATTTTTGGACCAAAAACTTCTTCATGTAACACTTGATGGCTGCTCTGTTAAGTCTTCGTCATCAGTTAGGAACCTGGGTGTGCTCTTTGATACCAATCTTTCATTTGAAAGCCACGTTTCTAGCATCTGTAAAACCACATTCTTCCATCTTAAAAATATATCTAAACTACGACATATGCTCTCAATGAAAAATGCAGAACAGTAGTTCATGCGTTCATGACCTCAAGGCTAGATTACTGTAACGCTCTACTGGGTGGTTGTTCCGCTCGCCTGTTAAACAAACTCCAGCAGGTCCAAAACACAGCAGCTAGAGTTCATACTAGAACCAGGAAGTATGACCATATTAGCCCAGTTCTGTCAACACTGCATTGGCTCCCTATTAAACATCGTATAGATTTTAAAATCTTGCTAATTACTTACAAAGCACTAAATGGTTTAATTCCCCAGTACTTGAGCGAGCTCTTAACACATTATAGTCCTTCACGTCTATTGCGATATCAGAATTCTGGCCAGTTGATAAAACCTAGAATATCAGAATCAAATGCAGGCGGTAGATCCTTTTCCTATTTAGCACCTAAACTTTGGAACAGTCTCCCTATCCCTGTTCGGGAGACAAACACACTCTGTCAGTTTAAATCTAGACTAAAAACACATCTGTTTAAACTTGCATACACATAAAACATTATCTACTTCTATAATTCAAATCATGTAAATTGTTAGGCTGCATAGATTAGGTCAGCCGGAACCGGGAACACTTCCCATAACACCTGATGTACTCGCTACATCATAAGAAGAATGGCATCTACGTTAATATTAGTCTCTCTCTGTTTATCCCGAGTTCTACCCCAGTTCTAGGCCGCATCCAGATGAGATGAAGGACCTGCATCTAGACATGATGATAACGCAGCCCTGACGTTTCAACTAAACTATCTCCTGCGAAGGCCCATTTCCCTTTCCATTCCCTATGTATAGATAAAACGTTATCAAAATTATTCCAGTTCGCATAGATCCGCGGAAACAACTAATTTTTCTGTATTATGCGGACCAGACAAGTAATATGGCAAATATCCCTTTTTTAAAAAGACCAAGCTTTTGTGCACATACACACTTAAACATGCAAACCTATAGACTAAACACATAAATGAACGGCAAGAATGCATTAAAGTAGTTTCAGTAGAAAAGGTGTCATTTAAGCAGCCCCTAAAGTAATAATTAACAATTTTTACAACGGAAGTGATTCAATCAAAAACCAACTTTAGCTCGATAAGAATTTTCCTATTGTCACTGTGAAGCTGCTTTGAAACAATATGTATTGTGAAAAGGGCTATATAACACCACATTGTGAGATATAAATTTTGCAATGTAAGAAATATACTAACAAATACAAGAAATAAAGTCACATTGTGAGAAATAGTCACATCCCTACTGTAGATATAAAGTCACAATGTCTGATATAAAGTCACAAATACAAGAAATAGTCACATCACGAGATATAAAGTCGCATTGTGAGATAAAAAGTTATGTGAGACAAATATGAGAAGCATTCAATAGTTATAAGTTTAGAGCTGGTGGTTGGATGGCAGGGGTTAAAAATGTAAGAGAAATGTAAAAAAAAGCAATGTGAGACAAATATGAGAAGCATTCAATAGTTATCAGTTTAGAGCTGGTGGTTGGATGGCAGGGGTTAAAAATGTAAGAGAAATGTAAAAAAAAGCAATATGAGACAAATATGAGAAGCATTCAATAGTTATCAGTTTAGAGCTGGTGGTTGGATGGCAGGGGTTAAAAATGTAAGAGGGATTTTTGATGGCAGCCAGAAAACAAAAGTTGTTTCAGAGATGGAAAAACTTATTTCATTTAAAAGTTTTTGTTGTTGTTGTTGTTGTTGTTGTTTTGATTGATTGATTGATTTTACTTGGCACAAGAAGCACCAATGAATTGTGTTAAAACAGAAATACATTAAGAAATAAAATGTCAATTTTAAATTCATTTGTTGACTTTAAGTTGTATTGAACTTCAAAGAAGGAAATATATGTTCATCCATAGACTTTTTACATAAAATTGTGACAAATAACAACTCTGTTTAGAAAGACAAATCGCCTTTTAGTTTTAGAATATGAACTATGTTCAGTTTATCTTGTCTACGTCACTGTTAAACAGTTCTTATCTATGTACACATTTTGACATTCCATTTCCATTCAGATGTTCAAAACAGAATAATATTTCACTGTTTACTGCATACTGCACAGTATGCACTGTAAACGCTGACATTTTTAATAGTGTGGAGGGGGAAGTTCAGGATGACATGCTCTGGTCTTCAAAAGGTTTAGAGTAATGCAGGCAGACAGGAATAATGCATTTAACTGATTTTATTATCAGTGAATTTCAGCCCTCTCCGTGTGTCTGTCTTGAATCTTATAATAGTATGTGATATTATAGAACATAATATGCAATCACATCCATTGCACAGAGCAGAATGTGATGCGGTTTCCAATTGACTTCAGTGGTGTCCAGTTATTATCTCAGAAGTAAAAAAAAAAACATTTTTTCAGGTTAATTCGCCACACTGGAAATAGAAAGTCAAGTGCATTGCACTGTGGGATACGGTGTCACACAGTATGCTCAGGTTGTATACTCACATTTTGGCACATTTGGGGTATTCTATACATGCAGAACATTTGCATACTGTGCACAGCATATACTGCAAAAATAGTACAATTAAAATGTAATTTACTGAGTATAGTGTATTATTCTAAAACTGAAAGGTGAATTTTGAGGGTTCCTTCGCATTTTTTCTTTTTTTTTAACTCTGAAAATAATTCTACAGATGAACATCTATTTTCCAGGATAAGGCTAAGGACTTTTTTCAAGGATCATTTCAAATGTTTCCTCCTGAGTGAAGCAAACAGCATCCTTATGGTGTATGAATAAGGTGTTGTTGCTGAGCAACATTAAAACTTGAATAACAAAAAGCAAAGGTAAAAAAGAAAAAGTGTTATTCATTATCTAATGCCTCCTTAACTTCCAAGAAGGCATAATGAGGAGTTGAAGAGCATTTCAACTGGGAAAAAGGCAGTAAGTTTTAAATAAAACTGTGGATGTTATTTAGAATAATGAGAATAATTACACAGTTATGTTTATTATATGTTTATGTTAACTGCATTTTAATCTGAAATGTTTGAATATACAATGCACCACCAGTGATTAGTTATGTATAGACTGTAAAAAGTGGTAGCCTGCAATTGTTAACTTAAATAGCTATTTCTACCTGATTTAACTCATAAAAATGCTTTTCTTGGTATACATTAATGTATTTATAGGTTGATTCAGTGATGTTAAATAATATTTTTGACATGAATAAAATCTGTTAATTTAGATATTACTCTTTTTTCACTGTAGAATGGATGAAATTGTATCTTAAAGAGCAATGGCCAAAAAACTGCTGACCAAAAATCGAGAGTAAAATTTAATCAATCATTTTGCTTGTTACAGGTTTGTTTATATTTTGTAAAAATGCCTTAAAGATTTGAAGATAGTTAATTGTTTAGCAAAACCTTCCATAGAGCAGATACTTTGTTGATACCTAGAACATCTCAACATTATTGAAAAGGGAATTGCTGTCACCTAGTGGTGGCTCAAGAACATTAATAAAAGAATATATGATATCATGTACAGTAATGTGTATAATATAATGTTTAGCAGGGTGATCCACATTTGAATCCATGTTCAGAATAAGGAGTTCAAAATTCAACCTGAAATATTAATTAAAAGACAATAGTTAGAACTATGTTCCGTCAAATTATGTGGGCATTTTAAAATATCCTCATATTCAATATGTGTACTTACATGACATCCAGACAACTATCATTTATTTACTGTGTTCAAAGAACATGAAGTCCTACAAGAGAACAAGAATATCAGATTATTCACTATGCTGAAACAAAGAGACTATAGAGGAAGATTAGAAAACTGGTCTAACAAGAAATATGGTGACATACAGTAATGACCCATTTTTGCTTACTATGAGAAAACATGCTCCAAAAAGAGCAGCTTTAATCTTCACATCCAGATCCATAGGAAAGGAGATTCCAAAATTGTCTGCATCAGTGAAAGATTCTCTCACCAGACCTGTCCATTGTTTAGAGATTTTGCCCACCTTTGTGGACTCATCCATTGACAAAACCTGTTTAGAAGCAAATAAATAATTATTTATGATCATGGAAAATGTTTTGTGGTACGTAATTTAATAGGATCACATTTTTTTTTTTTTTTTTGGTCTTCTCATTTGAAAGAGGAAGTATGGGTGACAAAATGGAGAAATATTTCAAACAAGAACATGTTAAGTCAAATGATCAAAACTATCATCAATATTTCTGTCTTATATGGTTCATACATCAAAGTTCACATCAGCGCAGCATCTGCAGGAACAGAATGGCCCCACGATCTTCAGAACTGCTTCTCTTTTCTCATTCTGAATGGTAAACTTTGGAATAAAAGGATGCCAATTCTGGATCACATATCCAATTGGGTTGCCTGGTGGAGACTGGATTTCAAGCTAAGAGGGAGACAAAAGATACATCAGCAGCGACTTGAGCAGTTTAGGCATAACTATCTTTGAAATATAGTAGATCTTTAATATTATTCACAAGGTGGCATAAGCTGTTAATTAAATCACAAGCATGACAATTGCTGTCTACCCATCATGCAACACATCAGTCATGCAATAGTCAAGTTGATTTGAAAATGTAACAGATAACTTCTTCATTTTACAGTCAAACATGACATGCATAGGCTGGTTGTTGATTCAGCAATCACCCAAAAATGAAATTTCTGTCATTAATTACTCACCTTCATGTCATTCCTTGTTTATCTTCGGAACACAAATTAAGATTTTTTTGATGAAATCCAAGGTTTTTATTTTTTTATTTTATTTTTTTAAGCCCCATAGAAAGAAACTAAATTACCATCATTTCAGGTCCAGAAAAGTAGTAAAGACAATAGTCCACGTGACTATAGTGGTTCAACCTTAATGTTATGAAGCGACGAGAATACTTTTTGTGTGGGAAAAAAACAAAACAAAAATATAGACATTATTCAACAATTTCTTCTCTACCCTGTCAGTCTCATGCGCAGTTGACGCAGTGAATGCAGTTTAGCGCTTCCATGTTTACATCTGAACGGCGGCTCAGTATTGGCCGACGCTGTTCAATAAATCTAACGACGCATGTGTGTGATGCTGACGCAGGAGCTGGCCAATACTGAGCCACCGTCAACTGCGTACAAGTCTGACAGGGTAGAGAGGAAATTGTTGAAAAAAAGTCATTATTTTTGTTTTGTTTTCTGCGCACAAAAAGTATTCTGGTCGCTTCATAACATTAAGGTTGAACCACTGTAGTCATGCTGACTATTTTAACGATGCCTTTACTACTTCTCTGGACCTCGAATGACGTTAATTTCGTTGCTTTCTGTGGGGGATGAAAAAAAAACTTGGATTTCATCAAAAATTTCTTAATTTGCGTTCCGAAGATGGACAAAGGTCTTACAGGTTTGGAAGGACATGAGGGTGAGTTATTAATGACAGAAATTTCATTTTTGGGTGAACCAACCCTTTAAAGCTACAGTTCGTAAAATCTGCCACTTGAGGGCGCACTACCAAAACAATAACAATCGCGTGGTTTGATGACGCTAAGAAGGTGCATGGAATGATGGGATTTGTTGTCTTCTACCCAACCGCTGACGGCCATCAATCCGACGGAAAGATAAATCATGGATTTAACGGATGAGGTAAAGTTTTATAAATGTTGTGTTTGATGTCATAGTTTTATGAATTAGACCCGAGTAATGGAAGGTTTACATCGAAATTTTTAGTCATAGATGTTAGAATGTTTGTCCAATTCGATGGTATGATAACACAGCACAGTTTCAAGTGTTCAAATCAATAATAATAAATGTTATTTTGAACTTACCAATATCATTTGCAATAATAATTGATTCATTTCCCTTTCGAAGGGAACTCCACTCTGCGTTTGCTGAAACGCATTGGGGAACGTCACGTGACCCAGGTGTCTGAAAGCACTATCCAAAAACTCCAATTCCTATTGGCCGGCGACAGCCTATGACGTCATACGGTGCGACCCGGAAGTATAAAGGAGCGCCTGGAGAGACAGTCTTCATCTCATCGTCTTTCGGTCCTGTTCTGTCTGATTGCATCTATACCAACTCCGGTAGGGTTTTTTTATATATGCCTTACAAACGTTCATGAGAGTGTGTTTATCCGTGTCCCAGGGTTTGACACTGGATATACATATTTTTCTGAGCGTTTTTCTGTCTGGAGAGGAGCACACATACACAGTGCTTGAGGGCACTGCTGTGTGTTTGTCTGTTGTTTACTCTGTTCTCGTTTGGCACTCTTCCCGAGGGAAGAGCTGTCTGCATCTCTGCCTGGTGGTTCTGGCCCCTGTTTGTGCTGAGGCTTAACGGTGGCTGCAATCATAGGGCTCGTAGATGAGCTCGTTGGGAAGTTTGAGAAAGTTTTATTCTCTCTCAACTTCCCTGGGGCTGGCGAGAGCGACCGGATGACGATGACGTTCGTGTTTGACGTCATCGCGTCCGGCGGCGAGCGCTCCTCTGGCTGGTGTATGCGAGCTGCTGTGTGTTTGTGACGCACTTCTCGGCGGGCTGCAGACTGCCGTGAGAGCGCGTTAGGAAAGGGGCCGCGCGCGGCTCGACGAGCGGTTCCTTTCTGTCCATTAATACGGCAGCTTTCATACTTTGCATTCTGTTCTGATCTCCGCGTTTGAGATCGGGAGGGCATGGAAAAACCCCTAGCCATTCAGATTTGTATCTGAACCCAGACAGACTGAGGAGGAGGAAGAGAGAGTGAAATGGGTGATCGATTGTAAACATTGTTGCGTTTGTAATCGATCCCCCCAGCTATATATGGCGATTTATATCTACCCTCTCCTCTTCTTCTTCCACCTCCTGTGTATATATAAACATATATCATGCTCAGATGCTTCTTATGGTCAGACTGATGTCTGGGCCCATAGTAATTATTTCTATCAGCCCGCTGTTCTGTTTGATAGTAAGAGGATCTTTAGGCTTAAAAGAACATTAGATTCCATCCTTTCATCTAAAAAGGAGCATTAGGAGTTTTTGGTTTTTGAGCTGCAGGAGGGTATATATTTTATTCGTTAAAATAAGACCTTATTTCCTGTATAGTTTCTGAGCATGTAGTCAGGAAAATTAAGGCTAGAGCTAGGTTAGGTGTGTTATTTACATAACCTTATGTATACTATCCCTTATTAGGTTGTATAGTTCCTAGTTCTGGCCTCCTCCCGAGGGAGTTGTTAGGCCGTATGCCCATTATCCCCTTGCTATATATGTGAGCTGCTTATGCTGCCACAGGTTGGCACCCGCTTATATATAGCAGGCCCTTTTTGAAAGAAAAGCGGCCACTATTTAAGTGTTTGGTGAACCCTTTCCCCAGTGTCACTGAGTGCATCACCTGTCGGATTGCATACTCAGGGTAGCTAGATCACTTTTTGAGAAAAGTTCGTATCTGTCAGCTCCCTTTGTTATCTGTTTATCAGCTATATTGCATATAACGGTGATTGTAGGCTGGATTGTTCAGCCTCCTTCTAGTTTGCAATAATTTTCATATTGGCTGTTTAATGGATATCAGTTTGCTCACATACTGTTTTGATATTACACTGCTTCGGGCCCTGCAGCATGTTTGTTTGAGGTAGTAGGCTTAATTAGCCTCCCTTAGACCATGTTGGTTGTGTTGGTTCCCTTTAGTCACAAAAACTTAGGGTACTTTGCCTGTTTGGAAAGTGTAGCCTAGCACAGGTAGCAGTTAGCTTCCCATAGTTAGTGGGTTAGAGCTGGTTCCCTGTAAGCTTGGTTCCATGGAAATTCACGAGCTGAAGCCACGTGTCACTGAATCGGCAGGCCACTTCAGGCCTCCTTTTTAGTTTACATATTGGCACAGATTGTGTTTTTCTGTGCGGCTCTGGATGAGATGTCAGTAGTGAAACCTTACTGAGGTTTGGTTTAACCTATTGTTGCCTCTATGAGTCGATGATTCTAGTTGAGCTAAGAGCCACCTAGCGCTTAGGTTGGATCTTTGTGCTCCTGGAAACGGCCATGAGACTTACGCCATGTGTCCTGAAGGATGCTAAGCCTGCGGGCCGCCTTTTTTGGATACACTAGTGTTTGTTTAGGTGTATTTCTCTCTGAGAACTATTTCTATACACTTTCGTTGGCCAGGGGCCCAAGTGGTAGATCCAACCCCCTCTTTTGCGGGTTGTTTACCAGGCTTGGGACCTAAACACTGCCACGAGCTGATGCCACGTGTCTGTTGAGGTTATAGGCCTTCCAGGCCTTCCTTAACACGTGTTGGCGTACGCTGTACTCCTCTTGCTTAAAGAGTAAAAGGTGCTTTTACTGAGTACACTGCTTGTCGGATTGTGTTGGGTGGATTATCATAAGAGCACTGTGCAGCTATCTATTGCTGCCATGGAAGTTGTCTGTCTGCCGCAGGCTTAGACAGATGTTCAGAATGGCTTTTACCAAATTCAGGCCACTTTCTGAAGTTTACTTCTGTTTTCATATTGTAAGCCCCTCTCGGGCTTCCATGAGTATGTGCTCTTGGCATAGTCTACCTGTTAGGTGAGCTCTGCGCTTCCCCCTTGGGGTTGGGTTCGTAATAGTGCTTAGCTCCCTAAGCTGATTATGATGGTTAGGCCTTGATCAGGCCCCGTCCTAAGAATCAGCCCCAGGCTGGTTTGTGCTCCCCTGTTCAGGGCGTTCAGCGCACAGCCTCCTCAGTGCACTAATTAAGCACTGGGTAGATCCTAGGTGAGTGGATTATCTCCCCTCGATATGAGGGTTCATAGCGCTTAGCTGAGTTCTGCTCTCCGGGATGCCCGTCTCTACGCGTGGGTTTGAGCTGGTTTCTGCCTTTCTGCAGTCACTCTTACCTACTATCTTCCTAAGAAGAATGCGTTTAGGAGGCTCTGTATTCAGACAGGGTTGGCCTGGACTAAGTCTGTTCCCCTAGAAGACCAGGTCGGCCTCCCTGGTGGCAATGAGGGTGACCCCGTTCCCCTCAAGAGTGGCTGGCCGAGGTTCCCTTTGGTTCCTTGGCCACATTCCCTTAAAGGGACCACTTTCTCACTGAAAGATGGGTTCCAGACGCCTTAGCGATTTCTTTAGGCTCTATTTGTTAAAAGAGAAAGGTAGAAGCCTTTGGAAGTTCAGCTTGGGCTGTTGGCCAAAGGGAATGCTGTCACTGACAGCCTGGTGTGACCCGAGGGGGAGTTTGCTGGGCAGTTTGAGAACTGCTTTGAGGCCTTTGTCTCAGCCATATTTTTTGGCAGGCACTCCCCTCGAGCATGGCGGCGTGGGTATATCGTTCCCCAATGCGTTTCAGCAAATGCAGAGTGGAGTTCCCATCGAAAGGGAACGTCTCAGGTTACGTATGTAACCATAGTTCCCTGAGAACAGGGAACGAGACTCTGCGTTTCCTTGCCATGCTTCGGGTTGCCTGCCTGCAGAACAGTCCCTCAAGACGATAGATGAAGACTGTCTCTCCAGGCGCTCCTTTATACTTCCGGGTCGCACCGTATGACGTCATAGGCTGTCGCCGGCCAATAGGAATTGGAGTTTTTGGATAGTGCTTTCAGACACCTGGGTCACGTGACGTTCCCCAATGCGTTTCAGCAAACGCAGAGTCTCGTTCCCTGTTCTCAGGGAACTATGGTTACATACGTAACCTGAGACGATTTCTGTATAACACTAACTGACTAACTGTATTTATTTACATTGTTTAACTTGTCAGGTGAAATAAGGCAGTGTAAATAAATCAGTAAATAACAAAATGCAATAACACTGCACCTGCATAAACTTTAGTCTTCAAGAAAACACATTTTTAATATATAAAATAAAGCATGATGAATTGCAACTTCATTATGACCTAAGAATATGCACTTCACATAGTTATGTAAACTATTAAAAACATTTGATATATTTTAAATTGTATATAAACGATTACCACTTGTTCAACAAATATATACACTCGTGTACATTCAAACACAATAAGTGGGCATACATAGCAAACGCGAGTTCAACGATTTGCGCGAGTAGATTACTTACAAATTCAATGCAAAGACGCAATCAGACTATGGATCAGACGCGTCCTCGCGCGGGTCTAGAGACGCAATGCCCCGCATTTGGCGTGTATGCCTCTTGTCCCAAACTCTTCTTGGGTCGTTTGGTTGGCCCATACGCTTTCGTTTACGGGAGCTGTCCTTGTCGACAGAACCAGCGGCAGATGGTAAACAGTAATTATGTTCCATAAATAAGTAACACAATCCACCATAAAACGTGCAAGAAGTAAATAAGGAACTGCTTGAAGCAAGCTAGTGGTTTGCTGGACTCTAGACACTACTTCCGCATTTGTCCACCCCACGACACTGTTGTCATGTGGTTTCTACGTCAGTAAAGCGGTAACAAAGGGTAACTGACGTCATTGACAGGCGACTGCACTGCCCCGTGTCACTGTTTAGAATGGGAATTTTCTCATGATTTAGAAGTAGTTGAAAACATTAGAGATATTGTTAGTAATCAGCTGGACAAAATATATAACACTAGCCTAGTGGTTTTTGGATATTTTACTGCAAAAATATTACATATTGTACCTTTAAGAGTGTCCATGAGTGTTCAAAAATGAGTGAGGAGTATGTTTTACAAATATCATAAATTATTATTAATATATTAAAATCATGATATACATTTTTTGGTAAGTCATGCCACATGATATTTACAACTTGAACTAACCTCGCCTTGTCATAAACAGGTTGAATTATCTGATATTTTAAAAGACTTATATACCTTGATACAGTCTGTAGGGGTTTTTACTATGATTTCATTTCCTGTTTTATGTTTTTTTACCCTGCACATGGGTCGCTTTTATAACTTTTATTTGGCGGTCAATGTATACAATAATTTAATTATTTGAATGAGGCTTAAGTTGTATCACTTTGATATAGGACTGGGCCCCCTCATATGGACTATCCTTCCCCTTCAGTCAAGATTAATGTATAATTACCAAGTGCATAAGCTTTCTAGATTTAATATTAGGCTGCAACATTTTAGGTAAGGACAGCCTGATTCACAAAGTCACATTTTAATTGGCACATTTGACACGCAAGTCGGCTAAAGATATGATGATTTTTTTTTTTTTTTATGTTTAGAGGGCTAGATAATTGGTAGATTATTTCACTGTATTGTTATTGTTTGTCACCAGTTGCAGTTCAAGCTGTTGATCTAACTTTCCATGAAATGATGCATCTGTAAAATGGATCACAATGAGCATGTGTTTTTTTTATAGTAAAGCAGTCACAATTAATTACTTTTGGTGGTGGTGGTGGTATCATGGTAACTTGTCTGTATTCATGGTAAAACTGCTGAAATTGTGTATCTAAGATGCAAGGCCGTAACCTTGTCTTGAACATTGGGGGGGAACCAATTTTTTTTATAAAGCATACAGAAACAGAACAGTGAAGGAAATTCTAGGTCTAATTCTACTTGGGAATTTTTTTTTACCTATTTGCAAATAATATTTGCATTAATTTGCATTAAAATATGCACACATACTTTTTTTGTATGCCTAATATGTCAAAAATGTAAAATGTTTCTTGTCTTATCACACTCAGTTAGGAATTTCATGAATCACGTAAATGCATATTTTCCATTCAAAATAGCCATATTTGAGAAAAAAGTCGACTAGTTTGCATCACTGAATGTTACTGACGGTCATTTAACTTTTTATTGCAAAACAGTTGAAATGTTTCACTATTTACATTTTACCTCACTCTCTTTCATCGTTAAACTGATGCTTTGCTCTGGAAATCACGCTCTGCTAATGTGAACAGTAATCCCCGTCTTCTTTGATTTGATTACTTTGATTTTAATTGTCCATCGTTTTGACATTGATGAGTGCTGTAAGACCGCTGAGGCAGACCAGACTAAATTGTAACTTTTAAACCTTTTTGTCATCCTTCAACATACAGAGCGATGCGTAATGGAGTGCAGCAGAGCAGTGCAAGAATTGAAAATATCTTGTCCCCCTCAATGTCTACGGTGGTTACGGCCCTGCTAAAATGTACGGTTACACTTTATTTTACAGTGCCGTAGTTACATTGTAATTACTCATATAAGTACTGAGTACTATTAATTAACTGCATGTACTTACTATAGAGTTACAGTTAGGGTAAGGGTTTGGTTTAGGGTTAGTTACTTGTATTATTACGCATCATTTACTGTTATTACTATAGTAAGTACATGTAGAAACATGTAACTGTAAAATAAAGTGTTTCCAAATCTACTTATATCCGGTGGTCTAAACATGTTTTTTTCATAGATACCGACGAGTCGAATTTTCTAATATTTTGGCCAAGGCATAATGTTTCTTTTTGTTTTATATAATATTATTCAATGCTCCGCCATCTGTATTTGCTCAGTAGCTTTTAGTTTAACAGTTGTAGTAGTGACAGGTTTGTTTACGGTCTGACAAATACATGAATGTGTCACATTTATAATGTTACAAAAAAAAAAATTCAAATCTTCTGAACTTAACAAATTGTATCACAGTTTCCACAAAAATTAAGCAGTACAACATTGATAATAAATTAATAATAACAGTTCTCTTTTCAGCAGTTTTCAATTGTAATACTATTTGAAACTATTTATGATACATATTTTTGAATAAATATAGCCTTGGTGAGCATAAGAGACTTGTAAACATTAAACACTAAAAAATCTTGCCAACCCCAAATTTTTTGAACTGTATCAATCTAATTTCATCTTAATTTAATCTAAAACCCGTTTTTTTCTACAATTATATCATAATGATAATAGTTCTTGAATCACTGCTTCTAAGGTTTGAACCTACAGTCTTTCATCAACCAGCCTTGTCTTTATCCACTAAGCCTGACATTCAAATCAAAGGATTTGGAACCTGAATAAACTCATTAAGTAATGAACAGAAATATGTTTTACCTCTTGCAGGCAACAGGGGAAGCAGCAGCTTCCACACTTCAAAGGGCGTGTGAGCGTCATCACTTCCTGTCCCAAGTTATCCTGAACATGGAGGACGAATGAGCGCAATGGTCCACAGAACTGTCTGTTACAGCAGTCGTTTTCCTCAGCGACATAAAACACCTGCTGCCCCATACTGTTCTTCACCATGTACTTATTATTGGTCTCCCAGCCCAATATAACTGTAATATAAAACAATAACACAATAAAAACAAAATTATAAAATAAAGATCTGTGTATTTGTCAAATTGTGTGCACTGCATTAACTGTCCCATCTGTAATCCCTGCCTTAAAAATTTTACTACCAAATCCTACCTCATCAACTGTAGCCATATGATATTATATTTAGACAAGCTGTTTTCAGTTATAATTCTATGGAAGTCCTGTGTGTTTGAATAGTTTAAAATTACAGATTACTGTAAAATTAATAATACAGATTAATATTACTTAAGTTTGAGTGGAGCTTGCCTTGGCAATACTCGACACTATGTGGTTGCCAGGCAGTTGCTAGGGTGTTCTGGGTGGTTGCTAGGGCATTGCTATGTGGCTGCTAGGCAGTTGCTATGTGGCTGCTAGGCAGTTGCTAGGGTGTTCTGAATGGTTGTTAGGGTATTGCTAGGCAGCTGTTAATGTGTTTTGGGTGGTTGCTAGGGCTGTGCTAGGCAGTTGCTAGGGTGCGGCTGCAGTGTTTGCATGGTGATACCTGCCTAGATCAAAATAACCAACCACAGTGTCTCTATGATGTCCTGGTGCAAAGATATGGCCATACGGTTGCTAAGGTGCTATAAATGGTTGCTAGGGTGTGACTAGATAGTTTCCAGAAAAATAGAAAGATATCCCTCTCATCTTTTTTTCAATGGAATTCTATGGGATGGTTGCTAGGGTGCTAACTGGTGTCAATACTTTTTTGGCTACTTGATATGCCAAGTAAAATGAGCCCACCCTATAGTCTCTATGATTATATATTAATTACATTTTTACTATTCTGTGAAAACATTCATTTTATTAAAAATCACATTGTTCATGGAAATTTCCAGTTCAATCCTATGGGATGTTGTGTAAAGCTTTTATGATCAAGCAAAAGTTACCATGGGGACAGGACTTATAGAAAGGTAATATGCCTTAAATTTAAACACATTCAAAATATTAAGTAATATCAGTGGATATAACATCACAATATTACCTTCAGCTAGCTCAACTTTCTGGTGGACAAGAAGTTGATCAATCTGTGTTATAAAAGGGAATAAATGTTAAAAAAAACATTTTTTAGGACTTTGAAAGGCATGGATGGATGGTAGTGTTTCGAAAGTATTTCTTTAGTAATACCCAGTTCTTTCAAGAAGTGGGGCATTTATATAATTATTTCAAAGCCACAAAACTAACACAAGCTTAGTCACCACTTCCTAAAAAGATACCATCTCATGCAAGAGAAAAAAAAATCCATTGTCTACAGTGACATCAAACAGAACTGTTGATATGCAGCAGTGAAGCTCTACCTGGGTCAGGTACTCCAGTCCTGGTGGACAGCCATCGGGTCTCTGTGGAACCGGCATCAGGGGCACTTGACCTTGTGAAAGGAAAAACATGAAGTATTAATCGTCAGGATCTGAAAAAGTGAGATACGATTTTGAAAAATCAAACTTTCCTTAGAATCCCTTACGGTGGCCAGGTGGGGCTGGTCCCTGGCTATATGGAGGGGCAGAATGAATTGCATTTTTCTGTGGTTGGAAGTCAGTGGGGTAACCTGGTTTAAAGAGTATCAAAAGAACAGGGTGTTTCTTAGAGTTATATATAACAGCAATTTAACACAAAGCTGTCAGGATCAGATTGCTAATGATAAGGTTTTGACACACTCACCATTATTTGTTGTCATGGTGGACAGCTGCAAATTACTCTCTGCAAACATGCAAACCAGAAAAGCAAGTTAAGCAAATGTTTTCCTGTATGTTTTTTCCATGCTTTGTATGGAATGGAATTTCGTCAGCCTAACAGAGTTTTGAATAGCCAAAGAATTCGTAAAACGTGAAAGCATTAATATACAACGTTCAAGTTGAGAACACCTAGGAATTGACCAGAAATTACCTGGGAACCACATGGTGTCATCTTAAAAAGATTTTGTAATCCACTCAAAAGCAAGAGGTTTGTAACATTAGTTGTTATACCACTTTTAAAATTACACTAATTGTTATAAACTGCAGCTATTGTACATAAAATAACCATTACAGCATAATTCATTCATACAGAAAAAACAAATAGTTAACATTGAAGGACACAAAATATTGCCAAATAATCAATCAGTTAATAACTGGATTACTAAATGAGCCACATCATCTACTTTTGAGAATCTCTTCATATTCTATTTTTGAATTCTAATTATGTGATTAAAAGAAACTTATATCGATAATTTGTGCAGTAACACTTTACAATAAGGTCTCAATTGTTGACATCAGTTACCAAAATTAGTTAACCTAAGAATGAACAATACTTCTTCATCTTCAGCATTTATTAAACATAGTTAATGTTACTCTCAATATTTACTTCTTTTTTAAGATCAAACTTGTTTCTGTTAGCATTAGTTAATGCACTGTGAATCACCATGAACATTTTAGGCTATTAACTAACATTAACAAAGGTTAATGTTGTAAAAAAAATATATATTGTTCATTGTTAGTTTATGTTAGTTAATGAATTAACTAATGTATGAGACCTTATCATAAAGTGTTACCATTTATGCTATTATTTTTTTCTAGTATCAGTGCTACTTTCTAATACTAAGACTTCAGTATTTTGGCTTAATATAGTTGTAGTGAAATAGCGTAATTAGCGTACATAACAATGACATGGCAATTCTATGGGATGGATACTGTAACAGATGTAACTGTTACTTTAAGGATTTATTACCACCTGATTTAACCGTTAAACATGCTACTTTTGTTACATATCATAGTGCGATTGTCTTATTAGTTCTGACTTGAATGAAACAGGTTAGCTTACCTGACAATACGTTTTTACATCCTATTTTATGTGTCAACTCACCTGATGATCAAAGAGAAGTACTGTGGATGTTGACGCCGTAGATTTCGTGTTTTATTCCTAACTTTTTTCCCCCCTAAAATCCACTCTGAGAGGTCGGATTTTTTCAAATCTTTTAATGAGCAACAATCCCACAGAGCTGTTTTCTCTTCGCTCTTTATCTTCCCCACACACTGTACATGAGTTTCCTTCCCGGGAAACAGTCTACTGGTCGCGAACACACCCCTTACAGCAAAACGAAACAGGCTGGGAATAAAAAAAATATATATATAATTATGATTATTTTACAGTGAAATCTCTTGACATTTCTCAGATCCTGGTAGGTTACGTCGAATTATGGCGTTAAGACGGAAGTGTCTCCATGGATATAGTCTAGACAGTTCAGGCCTATTTATATCT
Organism: Anabarilius grahami; assembly: GCA_003731715.1. Taxonomy (NCBI): domain Eukaryota; kingdom Metazoa; phylum Chordata; class Actinopteri; order Cypriniformes; family Xenocyprididae; genus Anabarilius; species Anabarilius grahami. Next base: position 3,525,280 of record RJVU01018281.1, read on the forward strand.
ATGGAAATAATCTACATTAGGCTACACCTTTACACGATTTCGAAAGCAACTAGCCTACATTTTGCAGGTGTTTTTAAAGCTTCTGCTTTTTCAAATAGCCTTTAAATAAACCTCTCGGTTTCCTTCACGTTTCACTTCCTTAAGAAAAAATAACTTTCCTTTATTTTTAGAAATTAGAAGCGCCGTGACGTGCAATCTCAGTCCATCCATAATTAACATAACAAAGAGTGTACAGTGCAATTCAAGTTAGTTTTATATTGTAAAAAGACAGAAAATGGCTTTTTGTCCTTTATTGCCTTGTAGGAATCACATAACTAACGCTTTATTAAAAATGTTTTAAAATATAACAGTTTTAGGCAATTGAACAAAACCTCATCATAACCTCTCATCAGAAAGGACTACACAATTGTATCAGGTTATGTAGGCTATCACTTTACAACCGGTTCTCTAAGAGTTGTATTACCATAGAGAGCATTGTTCATAGTTTCCTAAAAAGATCAATATAAGCGATACTAAAGCCTTCTTGTGAAGCCACCCTCAAAACAATTGTTGGTCAATGAAGTTAAAGGATGTTAATGCATCATAAGCATGTGTTAACAATACAACAGACAAAACACATGTTTTGAAGTTGTGAATTTATGACAAACAAGTTGATTTATGACAAACAGCCATAAATGCATCAAATAACAATCACATACAATCACAGAAATACAATGACAGACACAAACTTGCAGTAATAAATCATTTACTATTGCACACTAATTCAGTATTGAAGTAGGCCTACAACCATCAGCACTTATTAACAGCAATTTCACATTTTCTATGCATCATATTTTGGAATAAATATGTTGCAAAGACTTGTTGCAAAATCTTGTGTCCAGTGACAGCACACTGAAAAAGTGAGAACTTCAGGAATGCACAGGATAAGCACAACGAGCATGACGTTCTGAAGTAGGGTTGGGAATCGAAAATCAAAACAGCTGGGATAAAATAGTTTTGGAGGGCCGAAATCAGTTACTGAAACACGGAATTAGCACTTCTCCGATGCTACATTTTTAGACACAAGAGCACAGACCGGATTATATGCGCTAGTCGGCACACCACAAAACATATCAGACCCATTTAAATTCTACACAGAATGATGTATTTTAAAGCGATATAGAGAAGGAGGAGAAACGGTTAGAGATTAGAAAGAAACTATAGCTTTACCGAGCTCAACGGCTCTGGCCGAGCTGTGACTTTTGGCTATTTTAAAAAAGGGGCAGGGCTATTCGATATGTCCTGCCCTGTCTTCCTTGTTGAAATTACGTCAACACACCGAATAATGCTGCACGTTCCAAAACACTTCAGTGGACCTTTTATATGAAACAAAGTCTAAACTTTAAAATTAAAAATTTAAACTATCAACAAAATTCAAACAATAAATGTTGTTTTGGTGCTCAGATAGCCTACGGCGTGACAGATCACTGTAGCGCAGTTCAAGCAGCAGCACAGACCAAGCGCATGTGAACCGATCATCTCATTTCCTCTTACTACTATTAGACCACAAAATAAACATGGGTGAACACCAAGGTATGTTGAAAAGTCCATTACAACTTACCGAAATGAATTCTGTCTCGTGTGATCGCTTAATCGGTGTTCAGAATGTCACTTAAAGTTACATTTACCTCAAGAAAGCTATTTAATGTCCATAAACTTAGGCCTATTAGTTAGCTAGAAAAAAAAATCTATTGAGAAGAGCATTTTGCTGCACTGTATTAATTATATTTTTACTTAACCTATCACTGATGTCTTCATTATTTAATGTGTTTGAATAAATTTGTCATGAAAACAAGTTATTACAGTTTATTGTCTTTTAAAAGTGTATATTTTACCAACAAACTGGAGTAGAAACAGTTTTGTTATTAAAAGTTATTATAAAAAATGCCTTATGTACAATGTAAATGCACATAATGCACATGTAATGTTTGTAGAACAACTCAGTTTTAGCTATTTGTTATTAAATAAGTTTGAATAATTAATTGAATATTTATTCTTATTATTAGTTTCAGTTCTCGGCCAAGTGCATCCTGAATTTTCAGTCTCTGCCCTGAGTTTTCATTTAGTTGCATCCCTAGTAGGCTATATTGGATCCTGCATGAGGTCTTAAAGTGACAGCAGACTAATAAACCTGCTGTAGTCTCTGCCTTTAACGTTAATCAAAGAAGAAAAGAAGAAGAAAATCACTCACTGATCTTGACTGAATAACTTTTGTAACTTTAATAAGGATTAATCTTCATTTTATTTATAGAAATAAAACTATGCTGTGTTATTTTACATTTGATTACAATTTCTGTACCTGAACTTTTTTCAATTGTATTGATTTATGCTATTGCTAATTTGTTTATTTGTTCTTATTTTATGACTGTTTACTTGTCTTTACTTGAAATTGAAATTAGTTAGTACAGTAGTTTTGCTGAGGTATTTTTGTTAAAACCATGGGAAAATATTAGTGTTATTGAGGCTTCTGTAGGATGCTGATTTTTGTTAAAGGAAATCAGCTGCAACAGAATGTTTTGCCAAAAGATACAGAATAAATATAAATAAACAGTTTTTAAAAATAGTTTTTAACGTACTGGAATCAAAACTGGGAATCGAAAAGAATCGGAATGGCTAAAATTAAAACGATACCCAACCCTATTGGTTAGTTAAACATTTACATGTTCTACAGGGCTGACATGTATTCACAGCAGGTTTATGGTGACACACCTTTCTTTATTTGACAAATTTACGAAAGGGGGAATGTAAGGTGGAGGTGAGGTGAAAGGTGGAGAAGAAAAGTGACTGAAAAGAATGTAAAAAAAACCCAAAAAAACTTTACTACTGTTTATATATAAATAATATGAAAAAGAGGTGAGGGTGGAAGAAAACTGGAAGAATTGTTAGTGAGGATGAGACCGGATGTTTTTACACTATAGAATTGTAATTGGGGAAAATTATGACTATGATCCACATAATTTTGAGTTAAAATTTCAAAGAGAAAACTGTACAGCATTTGTATTTCAAAAGAAATACACGATGTAATCAAATGGGGAACAAAGCTCCAGGATGGTTTTACTCTTGGTTTTGAGTGTGCTCAAAATACATGAAATCCTGTATATTAAAAATGAGAAAAAGACAAAAGTAAATTACTATGATTTATGTGAATATAATATATCAAATTACACCCTAAATACTGTTTTAAGCAGAAGTATGATTGCACCGTGATTAAATGACCATTATAGCCAAATACAAAGAAATATTATTACATTTTGATGGGAAAGCTAATAAATAAAGTTTAAAAAAATGAAAAAAAGACCTGTTAGGCTCTCAGATTTAAAAAATGCACTCATCCTTTATTACTCTTTTAACTGTTTGTATGATTTTAAAACACATTAACAATATTATGGTTTGTATTAATAAAGTGTACATATTACTTACAATAAGAAAGCAGGCTCCTAATAGAACTGCTTTTATTTTCACATCCAAATCCATTGGAAATTGTAAGCTAAAGTTGTCTGCATCAGTAAACGCTTCTGCCTCAAATCCTGTCCACTGTTTGCTAATTCGACCAATCACTGAGGACTCATCCATTGACATCACCTGGCATCACATAAACATTTGATGAGCATCAGTTACATTCACAAAACATACTCTCAAAACATTTGACATTCACAACAAGACAACTGTTTTTATTAAATATTTTTAGAAATCATTCTAATATACTGATTTGTTGCTTAACATTTACTATTATCAATGATGAATACAGTTGTATATTATATTATATTATATTATATATTATTGGACATGACAGTATAATATTTGCTATAATTTATGCACCATACCTCAAAAATAACATCAGAACAACATTTGCAGTCACAGAACGGTCCCACAATCTTCAGAATGGATTCTTTTCTCTCATTCTGAACAGTGAACTTTGGCAGGAAAGGATGCCAACTTTGTATTACATAACCAATAGGGCTGCCCGGAGGGCTCTGAACCTCAAGCTGAAATATATGGCAGTACAGACATTAAGATAGCAACATAGATAGGTATTTTTCAATATTTCAAATAATTTGTCCTCTTAATTTATGTGGCTTACCAGATGCAAAGCAGGATGCAAAACAGTGCGATAATAATCATGGAACAGTATACACAGTGAAGTGGTCATGTTGTGTGGTATAGTATACCTCTTGTAGACAGCAAGGGAAGCAACAACTACTGCAGTTAAGGGGACGGGATAAAGTCATCACTTCCTGTCCCATGTTATTCTGGATATGGAGCAGGAAGGAGCGAACTGATCCACAGAGCACACGAGTACAGAAATCACTCTCCTCAGCAGCAAAAAACACCTGCTGCCCTAAACTATTTTTCACCACATATTGATTATTGGTCTCCCATCCCATAAGAACTGTGAGAGAAAGAGAGCATTTGTGTTTGTGTGACAAAAGTTTAGAAAAGTGTTTCTAGTGCAATCAATGGCTAAACATTACCTTCCATTAGTTCCACTTTCTGATGAATTAGAAGCTGGTCAACCTGTGATAAGCAGCATTGTAGAACTGTCATGAAAATTTGCACAGAATTTATTTTCACATCTAGATATACAGTATATTTGCAAATATATCCATTTGTTGCAAACCGAGAAACAGCTCGAATTCGAAATTGCTTCCATTTTTAAAAAATAAACAAATAAATAAGTAGACATTGATTTAGGATTACTGTCACGATGGCTGTATGTGCTTTTTGGAGCTTCAACATTTTTGGCGCCCAATCACTTGCATTATATGTAATCACAGAGGTTGGTTTTCTAAAAATCTTAATTTGTCATTATCTGAAAAAAGAAAGTTATATACATCTGGAATGTCATGGGAGGGATGTCATGAGTTTTTGGGTGAACTATCCCTTGGCTTACAGCATCTCACTTAGTCCAACGAATGTTATCCGCCTCCAAAAAAATTACTTTAATGAATCAATTCTTTTAGTGGATCATGTAGTCTGACTCTAAAATGAATGACTCTAATTTGTTGGTTCATTTTAATGAATAAAATACATACAGCTGTAAGGACAGCCCAATCGGCCCAATGACAGTTTCCAACAGAATACAGTGATCTGTCATGTCACATTTAAGAGCGCCAAAACGCCAATTTATTGTTTGACTTTCATGATAAAATGTACAGAATTTGGAAGATGAGACTCTGTTTCTTATCAGAAGTAACAAAACAAAATGCTCTTTGCAATTATTGGATGAGAGGTGCACTACAAATAATGTTTGCTTTCCTGTAGCTCAGTGGTTAGAGCGTGGCACTAGCAATGCCAAGGTCATGGGTTCGATCCCAGGGATTGCACATACTCAGATACAAATGTATAGTATAATTCAATGTAAGTCGCTTTGGATAAAAGCGTCTGCCAAATGCATAAATGTAAATGTAAATGTTTGGCGTAGTGAAAAACCGTGGACCTGGCAACCCTAGCTTGAACTACAGGTGATTCATAGGGTCAAATACAGCCTGCTTTTGGGCAAATTCCAATCGGAAGTGAGCATCCCTATGCTCTACTCATTTTGAAGGGTAGACCCCTTGAAGTGGACACTTTGGAGGGAGCGGGGCACTTGTGTCTCATAAGGTGAGACCGCAAGTGTAATGCAAAGTGGACTTCACAGGGTATCCTGCCATCTTAAGTGAGATTCCAATCCGAAGGGAGCGAGCATGTTCAGTTCGAAGGTTACTACGTATGGCATATGGAATAAGGGAGCATCGATACATCACTTCACAGGAAGTGGAGAGCAAAAATCACCCAACTGTCATTACGCATCCCCTCACCAGTCTGAACCATTAAATAATGTATGATTCCAATTTGTATAGCAGATGCTGTGAAGTCACCACATATCCTAGAGAAAGGTTCATATAGTTATATAGTTCATATATTTGAAATGTTCACTTCATAATTTATGCTGTTATTCACCTGGGTTAGGTACTCTAGACCCGGAGGACAGCCCAGGGGTCTGTCTGGGACTGGCATGACCATCGGGACCTGAGGTGGTACATAACCTGCTGCAGAAAAGAAAATGCTTACAGTATCTGAACTCTATAAACATATTATTTGTAAAGAAAAAAAAAACCTTTATCATTATTAAACCCTTTATCATTTTACCGGCTGGTGGTGTAGGATAAACTTCGTTTCTGCCTGGATGAGGGCCAATGGTATATACGGGTACTATGGGAAAAACAGAAAATCTCATAAACTATCAGATATCAGTACATGTACATGTTCAGACATGAAGTGAAAGAGAATGAATACATTTCAGAGGTTGAAATTTGTCTCCAATGTTGATATAAGAAAACCGAACCATACTGTATGTACCCTTGCAGAGACAGACATACCATTAGGCAAAGGTAGGCGACCGCCTTGGACCCCCAAATGCCAAGGACCCCCAAAAGCCTAGGGCCTCCTAAAATTGCTTTTTATATACAAGATGCACGTTCAGCACAAATGCGCAAGCGGTTGCTTTAGTGTTCATTACCACAACAACCGTCTGCACGTCCGCGTTGAACATACTTCTTGTGTATCCTGCTTGTAGCAAATGAAATATCATGCATCTGAAGCTATAACTAAAAACTGAGCAACGCACTGTATTATATTTTTGTTTTAAATGGTGCTCACTCATTTCTTTGAAGGAAGAAAGTAGAGGACCATTAAGTGGAGGACGCATGCGCAGTTACTTTCCACACAGCCACTCAACTCTAACACGCACTGCACATATGGGCTGCATCCAAAAACTTAAAAATGCTGCCTTTGGAGGACGCATTCCAAGGTAGGAAGTCATCAAGGTACATCCAAATCCAATGTTAGCTTCACTTCCTGTCTCCTGAGATACCTTCATCTGATCGATTTTTGAGTTTTTAGATTTTTTGATATTTGAAGTGAAGTGAAGTGAAGTGAAGTGAAGTGAAGTGACATGTGGCCAAGTATGGTGACCCATACTCGGAATTTGTGCTCTGCATTTAACCCATCCAAGTGCACACACACAGCAGTGAACACACACACCGTGAACACACACCCGGAGCAGTTGGGGGTACGGTGCCTTGCTCAAGGGTCTCACCTCAGTCATGGTATTGAGGGTGGGGAGAGCGCTGGACATTCACTCCCCTCACCGACAATCCCTGCCTGAGATTCGAACCCATGACCTTTGGGTTACAAGTCCGACTCTCTATCCATTAGGCCATGACTGCCCCGTGATATCCCACAATCCAATGCGTTCCATTGGGTGACAGTTGAGCTAGAAAAACAAATATGGCATCTGAAAGTTGCGGTTTCTGGACAGTTTGTGTGTAAATGTACTTTTTTGACCAACATTTCCCACTTCTGATGTCATTTCTAGCGAGAAATTACTACTGTAGTAAGAAAACCAAAGCACCAAAGCTCGCTCTATTTTGCTGTAGATCATAAACTGTTAAGCTGCCTCAGAATTCTGTTTCGTGAGGTACCTTCATGTGCAATCGCTGCCTGCAGAGTCATTGCCTTTAAGGCAGCGAGGCAACAAATTTCCTTTTCATCATTTTTTACATTTTCATTTAAATTTGTAGTTAAAATAATACAAATAAATGTATTAAAAAAAATAATAATAAAAGTTTTTAATTACACAGCCTTGCGTTATTGTGCAGGAAGTTGTCTCAGGCTATTTATTGTTTGTTTGTCTCAAGCATATATATGTAATAAGACAGGAGTATAATGGCGAGAAAACAGCGATTTGAATTGTATGTTCCTCCCTGCCCTGGCTACATTGTGAGTGAGTGATACAAACAATTTATGTGTTGTTTGTTTGGGAGCATCAGCTCTCGAGGGGACTGACTGTGTTTATTCATAAAATGTCCCGATGTTATAGCGATGGTACACTAACTATAGGAATTTAATTGGAAATGAATTCCTTAAAATAATCTTTGCTAATTCGGGTGCCAGGCAGAACTTAATCCACCAAAAGAATTTAAATTAGCAGATTAACCCAGGATAACTCAAACCACCAGTTACAAAAAATAGATATCAATGTAAAGTAATGGAATTCATTCAAAACAACAACAACAAAAACATCCTACACAAAAGATTTAATGTCAAATTGCAATGTGCAATATCAAAATAGGAGAAAACTATTTTCACACAAAAGATTAATGCAAATACACAAAAATACACAAATCAAAGTCTTTTGATGTGGTGCATTGTGTACCTGGTGTAATTGACCCTTCGCAAAGACCAGCCCCCCTTAGTTACTGTTGCTTTGTCCGACAAGTCGTGGCGCTGTCACGCAACACGCAGTGAAAAATACATCGCGAAGCGCAGAGGATACTGACAACACGTCGAGAGACAAGACAAAGCAGGTTACTTATGATATTAAACAAAGTCCCAGCTTTCAAACTGTGTAGTTTTTTAAGAAATTAAAACAATAAAAACCGTTTTGTGGCTCTTTAATGTGCCGTGACCATGGTCGAGACAGATATAGCGCCTCAGCTCAAGAGGCTCGTAAACCAATCATCTCTTCATACTAGTTAATTTATAGCATCAAATAAACATGAATGAACATGAGAAGGAATGTTGTTTCAATCGCGGAAAGACGTCAACACACACCATTTTTCAAGTTTAAGTCGACCGAGGTTAATCTTCTAACTCCTGACTGCTTTGTCGGACAAAATGGCGGATTCTGCATTCTGATTGGTTAGATCGCTTGTCAATCAAACTCCCGGCGAAGGGTCAATTATTAGTTTGTAGGGTTAAGAGTTTGTTTCTCAACAAAAGATCAAAAGAAAGAAAGAAATGTTGGCAAAACACTCGGTTTCAATAAACAAAACATTAAAAAATATGTGTCAGGAACAAGTGCTCTGCAGTCTGTGTCAGAAGGATTCAAAAGTGTGGCAAGTATCCTCCTTTGGTGCTGTACTAGCAAAACCTGCGTGTATTTGATTCAAACTGCCACAGATTAAGGGTAGACAATATATATTTCTAATGTGGAGGGAACTGAGCAGATGGGAGATTCCCTTTCTTTCTTGTTCCTATGATAGTGTGCAAACTAATTACGCGTGTTTGCAAGCTTGGAGAGCCACAGTCCTGCAGAGGTCAGCTCTAACCCTAATCAAACACAACTGAAAAAACTAATCAAGGTCTGAAGGGTTGCTAGAAAGCTAAAGGCAGGTGAGTTTTTATCAGGGTTGGAGCAAAACTCTGCAGGACTGAGGCTCTCCAGGACCAAAGTGTGCCACCCCTGGTATACTGAAACTATTGTAATATGAATATTTAGTCATTCAGACCATGTATACTTATTTTGAGAATTTAAATGGAATATTTGTCTGGCTTTGAGAAGTTAGATGCCTGTATGAAAATATTATATTTAGCCTTTCATCCAGATTAAGTTTACTTTTCTGATTGATCTTTGGCTGCATTTAATTTTGAGGAATTAAATGATAAATACTAATCTGATTTTGAGAAGTTAGATGTCTGTATTTCATCCAGACTGTGTTTACTTGTCTAGTTGATCTTTGGCTGCATTTAATTCTTAGGAATTCAATGGTGAAAAAATCGGCATCTGGCATTGAAAAGTCTGGATGTTTATTTAAGAGCTGAATGTCGCTACTCGAGCCCCCCTCATAGAGACTGGGAGTCGAGGCGGCACTTGCAGCTGGAAGTCCTCCCTGGGGCTGACAAATCTAAGGACCACCATCCTTTCAAGACACCAAATGGGTCAGGCCTTTAAGGGTAAACTCCTGTGGGGGGAAATGGATAACACCTCATCATATGGTGCCCATCTCCCTTCGGTGTTCCTCTTGTGCTTTGAGGCACAGCGGTCTCCAGCGAGCTCTAGTCTCAGTGTCCGCTCGGAAACGTTGCTGCACTGGGCGACTTCAGAGTCAGAGTCAGTTTGGTTGTTCCCTACCGGTCTTCCGCTTCAGGGCACCAGATCGGCTACTCTAAAGAGGCTGGTTCCCTAAGTAGCATTGGAACTTCTGCCAAACAGATCTCAACAGAAGCAGAGCATCACCATCCACAAAAGAACTGGGCGCCGGGGCTGCACTCTCAGCTGAAGTCTTCTTGGGGTAAGACGGATCTGAGGACCATCGTTATCTCGAAGAAGGCTTTGGCAAAGAGGTCCTGAAGCCAGTGGTGTCAGACCTCTGAGGGCAGACTCCTCTGAGGGAAATGGAATACACCTCATTTCACAGTGCCCATCTTCCTTCGGTGCCCTCAGGGGGGTGTTCTGCCAACACCACCACCTCGTGTGCTTCAAGGCATAGTGGTCTCCAGTGAGTCTATATCTCAGTGTCCGCCTGGGTATGTTGTGGTGCTGGGATGTTTGCACCCTCTGAGATGGGTTCCAAAGCATTCAGTTTGGTTGTTCCCTGCCAGTCTTCCACTTCAGGGTGCCGAGCTGACTACTTGAAATACACCAGAGACCCTTAGTAGACAATTTGGCAGCAAGGGAGCTTCTGGTAAACGTGTCTCAGTGGGTCCTGCAGCCTCTGAAAATGGAACGATAAGTCAAAGCTCTTTTGGGGAAGGAAGCCAAAGAGTGTGTTCCTCCTTCCAAGAGATCTGCATGTATTCATATAAAAGTTCCCACAGCATCAATTCTCGACCCAACATGAGTTCCCTTGAAAGGGAATGTCTCGGTTTCGACAATAACCTTGGTTCCCTAAAAAGGGAACAAGACGCTGCACTGCCCTGTCATACTTTAGGCGTTCCTGTGATCGACTTGCTTCGGCCTATCAGAAGCTGACATTGTTCTGTGTGCGCTTTATAGCTTCCCGGGCATGACGTCACCCTGATACATACTTCTACAAGGATGTAGCCTTGTTGCAGGGCCTCCTCCATGTACTCCTCCTTGGCCTTCTGTTCAGGTATAGAGAGTGGGTAGATCTTGCTGCGGGGCACTGGCTCACCTGGAATAAGGTCTATGGGACAGTTCCATGGTCATTGTGGGGGTAATTGTGAGGCCTTTTTGGGACAGAAGATGTCTTGATAGTGGGGGTAGCAGGATGGTATATCAACTGACTGTTGCTCTGCGGGACTCTCGATGAATGTGGAGTTGATGGAGATGGTATGGCAACTAGCAGGCAGTGGGCAGTCTGGAAAACCCCACTTCAAGATTTCTGATTTCCGAAGACAGAAGATGTCTTGATAGTGGGGGTAGCAGGATGGCATATCAACTGACTGTTGCTCTGCGGGACTGGAGATGGTATGACAACTAGTAGGCAGTGGGCAGTCTGGAAAACCCCACTTCAAGATTTCTCTATTATACCTGGACAGAACAGGATTGTGTTTCATGAGCCAGGGGAACCCTAGTATCACACTGGCAGTTGACTTCTCCGGAACCAGGAGGATGATGTCATTGTATACTGAGAGATTCAATTCAATTCAATTCAATTCACTTTAATTTGTATAGCGCTTTTCACGATACATATTGTTTCAAAGCAGCTTTACAGAGAACGCATGTCAACATTACAATTTAGAGAATGTAGTTAGCTAATAATGTAATAATTTAGGCAATTTAATTTACAATCACTGTTAGCAGTTTAACTGAAGGGAGAAGCAATGAGCTCCTGGACATAATGAATTACATATTAACAATAATTAGGATATATAGAATTTGGAATGTGCATGTTGATCCAGATGTTGCATCATCTGAAGTCCTCGCAGGAGTTGGCGCCGTCTCTTCAAAGGTGTTGCCACAATGTGGGTTTCAGTCCCTGATAGTAAGTAGTGAGGAGCGATCATTCGTTCCATCTACTGGAAGCCGCTAGAGTGTGAAATTTATAGAGATAGCTCAACCAAAAATTAAACATTTTTCATCATTTACTCACCCTCGTGTTGGATGAGCATGGTAAGTATCAGGTGAGTGAGTTTTACAGGGAATATTGCTGAAGGAAGCTCAGATCACAGGAGTACAATGATACTTGTATGAGTGCAGTGCTAATGAGGAACATATGCAGGTGATTAGTAATCAGGTGTGAGGGATTTAATTTAAACTATACAGTTTCATTTAATTGTAAATAACATGCAATTAAGTGTCTGAAAACAGTACATTCACTGAAGTATATTATTTTATATTATTTCAGTTATAAGAACTCTTTTTAAAAGTATGCTTTGTAAAAGTGTACTTTTTCTTCAGAAAGGTGTAGCAAATTAGCTCAAAGAGGAAATATTAATAATTAATCATAACTTGTTAATATGTTAATATGATTTACTTGATGTAGCTAAATTAATATTACAGTCAATTAATTAGTTTGTCCAGGAAACACTTTTGATTATTCATTAACTCTAAGAAAAGGGTATTTTTCATGGCCACAGAAGAATATTTTTTTCTAAGCATGTACAGCCTTTAGAGCATATAAAAAGACCAGGAATCATTAAATTGACTGTTGCAAGCAGAGAATCAGAACCAAATATGTATTGTGCACAAGTTTAACTAAATCACAAATACAACTAATCTTAACAAACACATACACACATACATGGGTTAAAAAAAGTGCCAAAATGAAAACAAAAACAAAAACAGGGAATGAAGCTATGGAAAAGTGTCATTTAACTGTGAAAAGCAACCATCAGCTTATTATTTTCAAAGCACCTCATTAAGAGGATTTTACTGCTTATCCTAAACCTCTGTTTAGTTAAAATATGCAATACTTGCATTGCCTTAGCAGTTGAAGCAGTCTGTGAAGTTTCTGAATAAGTTTTTGATGGTTCCTTGAGTTGATGGCGCTGAAGTTGCAATCGATTTCTTCTGTGTTGAATAAAGAAATTATGACAAACTTGCGTGGTTAGTTTGACTCTGCTATGGTTGAGAGAGAGAGAGTTCTCTTTCTCTCGAGTAAGCACATGGCTGGTTGTAGATTGAGGCCTGCCGATGTGGCTGTGCCGGCTGGAGAGGCTACCCACAACGGCAAGCAGAGGATGCAGGGAAGAGCTGATGGTTGTCAGTTCAGTGATGGTAAAGTTGCAATTTCCTTCCAAGTTGGAAAGAAGAAATTACAGTCTGAGTCTGTTGGGAGAGTTCTTTCTTGTTCTTTCTTGAGTTGGGAGAGTGAAGACATAGCAGGCTGTGGTCAAGGCCTGCCGGCGCACATGGGCCGCAGTGGGGTCCCAAACGCACATCAACCAGAAGAAGGAGCAGTAGAAGCAGGAATAGAGAGGACGGAACTTGCACCACATGGCAAAAATGTACCCTTTTTCCATTCCCCTACGTGCTTACATCACAATCAGATGTTGAACAGAAAACATGGAACAGGAGTTATAGGCTAACACTACAGAGTTGTTAAATGAGCATTCATTTGATAGGAGACACAATAAAGATGGGGTTACATTAACTATTAGTTCACTCATAAAGCATGCATAAAACAAAACACAACGCAAGAGACACTATTCTTTTAAATCGTAAACCACCGTTGTAGTTTTGGGGGATGGCCTATCACATAGAACTGTGTTTGAACACATAGTTTGTTGGGTGTGTGAATTTGCCAGATTGTTCATTAAATATAATGAATAATATGTGTGTCTGTTTGGTTCAGCCGTTACAAGGGTAACCCCACTAAATTTTGTTTTGACTATGAAGAGTTGGTAATTTTACAAGATTGTCAAATGCAAGTGCAGATTGTCTTGATTTCTCGTGAACATTTTTATATGGCTGCTGTATAAAAAAGGTGCCTGAATTCTCACCAGGTGCCACAGGAACATTGGCTGCAGGTACATTTTCTCCTCCTGTCTGACCTACATTTAAGAAGAATGCATTTAAAAAATAGATTAGATCATTAAGTTATCAAACCAGAAATGGATCATGTCATCACAGTAACAATCCATTTCATTGGGTAAATTTTCACTGGACTGAAACTGTTTCCTGTTAATCTCCAAGATCATTAACCAAAGGTCATCAAAAGTGCAAAAGAACAGCTCAATGTAACATACTAAAACAACTTGTATAAATATGATATTTGAATTGCTCCCTAGTCTGTAATGGAGTAATACAGGCACATTATCATAGAACAATATGGTTTATGACAGCAGAAGCAGTCATACACCATATTGCAGCTACATCTTGACCTGAACAAGTTTTAGCCATAAAATAATGTCATCACATAATATTATGAACACTTTGATGAGGACACTCATCAGTCTCTGTAAATAATGGCTAAAAGCTATTTCAGATGCAACTTCTGTCATCTCTGCAGTGCGAGAGTTTTTGCTGACACTAGTTTTATTAGCAACAACCTATATAGTGTATTATTATTCCAATTGAATTTATTAAATTTAAGAAAAATATTGTTGAAAAATATAAATTTAATGAATGTGGAGTTGATGGAGATGGTATAATTTAAAAATAAATTTAAATATAAATTGTTATTCCAGAGTTTTGATATCTTTTTTGTAAATGAGCACTTACTGTATTATATTTTATTATAATGGATATTTAATATTACCTATAATCTTTGATTGGCAGTAACTGGTAACATTGTGTCTAAAAAAAAGTAAGTTACTTAATTTTAACTTTATGCTTATCAAATCATTGTAAGCAATAAAATGTCTCGGTTACGACTGTAACCTTGGTTCCCTGAAAAGGGAACGAGATGCTGCATCGATTGATGCTGTGGGAATGCTCTGTGTGATTGCATTGTGAAGCACATGTGAAATCAGTCCAATAGTGTGACGAGATGTCAGAGGCAGGTGACATCACGACCAGGAAACTATAAAGCATGCCCGAACAGTGCAGCGCTAGGTTGTAGAAGTCAGAAGTAAGTCACTGACAAGCATGCCGGAAGTATACAAGGGGACACAGCGTCTTATTTCCTTTTCAGGGAACCAAGATTACAGCCTTAATCGAGACGTTCCCTTTCAAGGGAACTTGCGCTGCATAGATTGAGGAGCTGGTTGTGTGAGGGAGAATCAGAGTGGACAGTGAGATGTCTCTTGAGACGCAAAAAGATCACCTGAGCCTGGCTGAAAACCTTCCATATCTCCTACACCCCCTTGGAGTGGAGCCTCCATTACCCAGACCTCAGCCCCTGCCTCGATTTTGGCACCCAGGGATGTAAGTTGGCCTGAGTGAAAGCAGTTTTCCCTGGGAACACAGGAGGATTTGTTGCACCAGTTTGCAGAGTTGACGCAAGAGCAAACCCCCCTGGTGATTTATGTAGGAGACCACAGATGTGTTGTCTGAGCGGATGAGCAAAAGTTTGCCCCTGAGGTCTGGCAGGAAATTCTTGAGAGCAAGAAAGACAGCCAATATTTCCAGGCGATTGATGTGCCAGGAGAGATCAGACAGGCCTGTGGAGAGATCCTGTGGAGAGATCCACAGGCCTTGAGTTGAGTGACCATCTAGAATTGCTCCCCAACCAGTGAGGGAAGCATCTGTCATTAGCATCTTGCATCAACAAGGAGCTCCCAACATGGGACCTTGGGATAGGAACCTGGGTTTCTTCCACATAACCAAGGGATGTAAGCATCGCCATGTGAACTTGATCATGTGAAAAGGATTTCCCCAGGTCCTGAGCCACCACTGCAGGGGTCTCATGTACAACAGGCCAAAGGGTATCATGTTAGACAGTGCTGCCATCAAACCCAACAGTCTCTGAAACTGTTTCACAGTGAGCGGGTGAGTGGGCGGGCGAGACCTGAACTGAATATTGTTACCCTTTTCGACTGTGCACAGGACCCAACAGGATATATTTGGCAGTAGCTTCCACGCTGTCAGATAATCTACTAAGGGAACCAATCTCTCGAGACTGGCCTCTGGTGTTTATCGAACAACCACTCCGATGCCCTGAAGAGGTGAACTGGCAGAGAAGAGACGAACTGGTCGTCCTGGGACCCTCCTCAGAGGGTGCGAGCATCCCAGCGCCGCTAAGTTTCCGGGCGGATGCTGAGATAAGAACTCGCCGGAGACCACTGCGCCCTAAAGTACACGAGGTGGCAGGGTTGGCAGAACAGCGCCCTGAGGGTACCGAGAGTTAATGGGCACCGTATAATGAGGTTTTGGCTACTTCCCCTTGGAGGGGACTACCCTCAGAGGTCTGACACCACTGGCATCAGGACCTCTTTCCTGCAGTCTTCTTGGCGATAATGACTGTCCTCAGAACCATCTTACCCCTCGAAGACTGCGGTTGAGAGCACATCCCCGGTCCCCATTCTTTCTGTGGGGTAACGACACTCTGCTTTTGGTTGGCATGGTGTGAGGAGCTGGCTTTCGAAGTTTGGGGCTGTTCAGCAGCCCCTGAGATCTGAGAGCAGCAGGGGAGGAATTTTTGGAACGCCGCTGCCTGTTTGCTAGCCTGCTGAAACTTATCGACAACTGTATTTACAGCATTGCCAAATAGGCCAGAAGGAGATAGTGGTGCGTCCATCAAAAAACTCTTATCTTTTTCTTTTATAGCACTGAGATTATGGCAAATGATGTTCAGTGGTCACCAAGGCTGCCATAGAGCAACGGATGGATTTGGCCATCTCCTTGGTGGCCCAGAGAAAAAGATCAGTGGCCCAACAAAACTCAGTGACTGCATCTGCGGCAATATCCCCACCCTCATCCAGGTCTCCTAACATATCAGCCTGGTAGGCTTGCAGCAGAGACATTGTATGCAAACATGCTGCAGCCTGACCAGCTGCTGTATAAGCTTTACCCACCAAAGCCGAAATGGTTCTGACCGGTTTGGTGGGTAATGTCAGGGCTTTTAGGGACAATGTAGACTGAGGAGAGAGATAAATAGCTAATACCGATGAATAGTTGGATGTTTGTGCACTATACACTCAATAAGAGACTGGTTTTCTCCAAAAAACGGCAAGCCCTGACGAGAAGGTTGTGACCGCGAGGACAGGAAGCATTCATCTAACTTGCTTATAGGATGAACGTCCTACTTCTCAGCTGGCCAGTCAATATTTAATCTGGTAACAGCGTGAGTCACGACCTCCACCAGCTCCTTGTATGCTGGAGAGTGAGGTGGTGAATCCTCAACATCTCCAGCATCGATGCTTACAATATCCACCTCGTCAGAGCTAGATAATTGCAGCACCGGTGCCTCACTCAGGGCGGAAGAAACCACAGGACATGCTTCCGAGCCCTGAGAAAAGGCACTGGATCTGGCAGGTGAGGGCAGAGATAAGGCTGGGCCCATCTCAAACCCCTATGCTAAATCCATTTGTGAGCCCCATGACCTAGATCACTGCTGTGCCTCGGCAGCAGCGGGACCTGAACCATGAGGGACTGATTGGACTGATTTCACATGTGCTTCTCGACGCAATCACGCAGAGGTTTCCCACAGTGTCGATTGACGCAGCGTCTCGTTCCCTCTTCAGGGAACCATGGTTACAGTCATAACCGAGACGTTTTATTGCTCACAATGGTTCTAAAAGCATAAAGTTAAAATTTAGTAACTTACATTTTTTTAGCCACAATGTTACCAGTTATGCCAATCAAAGCTTTAGGTAATATTAAATATCCATTATAATAAAATATAATACAAAAAGTGAAGTAACAATTTAAACAATAAATACAAAAATGAAGAGTATTTTTCACATTTATAGTCATATCTGTGTAATTTCAGATTCTTGAAAGGGAACACAGTCCTGGCAACGCACAACATATTTATTAGTGAGTCACTGAATTGTCCACTCAACTGATTTGTTTAAATGCATTGATGGTGCTAACAATAGGTATATTACCAGACTTAACATGGTTTCCGTTTGCATTGGATTAATTTAGAACTGTTTCCACAGAGCAAAAACACAAAAGTAACTGGCAATAAAAAGTATATTACTAAATATGAACCTCTTGTTTTATTGAACAGTTGTATAAAAGCAGTTTATTGAAGCAGTTTATTGAACTGTATAAAAGCAACCGTGCTGTTGGTCTGGATCAGTATGCTCTCACTTGTTTGATATTACTAAAATATGAGCGCTAAACTGTACAATTGACCATTGGACCCAGGATGACTATCCCTTATGTTTGTTTTGCAATGCCATGCACTTTTCATGAATTCAGATGGTTTTGAAATTATGGGTAATCACTTACCTTGCAAAAACATGATGAGAAATTAATGTTTCTCTGTAATGAAACACAATAGCGAGAAAACAACAGGATTTCATTGTGAGTTTCCATCAGTAACTCTATCTGTTTGAGCCACCACTAAAGCAAAGAAATGCAGTCCATTCACATTCAATAATGCACTAAATGTCAAAAGTACTAAGTTGACTGTTAGGCCTAAAATTATTTAAACTATTTGCTAAGGGTTTACGCAACAATTAAAGTAACATAAATTATTCATGTCTTCTTTTACTAAAGTTCCTGAGGGTGTCAGTTGGCTGAAGGATGTAAAAGTATTCTGTTTCACAAAGAGCAATAACCATCTCTACCTTTTTTCAAGAGAAAAAGAGAGAGAGATTACGCAGTCATGTATTTGGCTATTCAGAGGCTATACACAGAGACCAATGTCAAACTCCCTGTGTGTGTGTGTGTATGTGTGTGTGTGTTTTTTTTTTTTTTTTTTTAAAGTGTTTTAAATGATCGAGAGCATGGGACATGTTTGTAAGGCACTCGGCTCAGCTCATAATTCATCTCACTTTATAGAGTTCTGCAGGGATAACATATTTTTTGTAGGCCAAATCCCAGAAACTAGACACAAACACTTCTGGTTCCATTGTCTTGAAGTCAAAGGGTTTTTTAATGGCTCAATATATTTTCATGATTTATTCTAAGACATAAAATATATCAGTAATATACTGTGATTTTTAAAAATGTTTTACTTGTCTTGAAAAAGGCGGTCACTAACAAGTGGCTAAATGGGACTACAGAGGTTTTCGGGGACATTAAATGTTACACCAAACAGGTAAACTCCTCTACTCACT
The DNA here is from genome assembly GCA_003731715.1 of Anabarilius grahami. Lineage (NCBI taxonomy): Eukaryota > Metazoa > Chordata > Actinopteri > Cypriniformes > Xenocyprididae > Anabarilius > Anabarilius grahami. The sequence continues at coordinate 3,544,162 of RJVU01018281.1, forward strand.
AGTCCACTTTCACAGCCTTGTTGTGTTTGATCACGATCTTGCAAACTATTATAACAAACTTTCAGGAAAAATGTTTTAAAAGAAAGACTGATAATAATGGTGATGTTGAAGTTATATGACAGTGATGTAGTTTGTTTATTGCCTGTGTTTAGTTTTTTACTTCTGTCAATTGTACTTAGGTTTCAAAATTCATAAAACTTGTGTGCAATTGTGAAAATGATCATGATAAACAAAATATAAGAAATACACTTTTATTAGAGGCAGAGCTTATTTTCTGCAATAATCCAAAAGCCATTGGCAAAAATCCTATTGGGTTTTTGTCTAGAGAACCAGGGTAATGTTAACTTCTGGGCTGGCCTACAAAAATATGTCATCAGTCTATTCAGGGCACGACCGTATGCGCATTCAGGGCTTCCTGCAGGATTCAAAGGTCTCTGGGTCACAGCAGCTATTTGTTTACATTCATAATTAAAACTGTCACATAAACTGAGCACAGTTATTAAGTATAGAAGCATGAACGCCTGTGGGATTTCATCTGACAGTATGCACAAAATAGATTAACACTACACTAAAAAGTAGGGGGAAAAGTCAATATATACTCATGTTAAAAACTCAAAGTTTTAAATTTCTTGAGTATGTCTAGCAATTATTTTAGCCTTACTATTATACACTTATATAACTTGAGACTCTTTGGACCAATTGATCATGTGAGAGTAATGTTACACCATAGCAGAACAAAGGTGTCTCACATTTTAAATCCAAAAAGGGAAAAATGCAACGAAATGGTCAAATACATTCATCTAACACATGTTCAGATATAGGAAAACAACTTCCTTTAAAATGTCTGTATGTTTACTTACCAGATTAGATGATGATGGCACTCAAGCACATTGAACATGTTCCAACATTTCATTTATCTGGCATGGAAATGTGTTATTCCCTAACAGACAACAATTTGAGTGTATGTTTTCCTTGTTGCGTTAATAGGAATTGCACCTCCGGACATAAAAAGGCAATGCAAACTCCTTTGCCTGACATTTTGTGAAGTATCAAGACACCAGTGATACTCTACACCCCTGGGGAACACCGTACTTCACAGTTTAGCAAGGAGGTTGCCAGGATACTGACTGACAACAATATACCCCTCTATGCAAAAGAATGGCTTTTAGTTGGTTAAACATTTATGATTGTTGCTGGATTACTTTGGCTAAGATTGGATGAGTAAAATGCATCATGTACATTGCAGTACGTTAATAGATAACTGTCTTTATAATGTTTTTTTTTTTTTCTTACTTTAGGTAAAACAGGCAGTGGAACAATTCAGACAAACAGGTTTATCACAATGTCTGTGGGTTTGTGGGTGTAATGCTTATATCCCAAGGAAGAAGTTGATAATATTACACACAGGGTTTATTAGAATAATTTAAATTGACAGCCAACCTGCAAAACAGCATGCTAACATGAGACAGAACCAGACAAAGAACAGAACACATGCAAGAACTTAAATACACAGAGATGATTAACTAAAAAGACAAACAGCTGTCATGTTGAGTAAAACATCCATGGTTACTAATGAGTGGCAGGAACCCTCTACAGCACAGCGTTGCCCTCAGGCAACGGAAAGTTTTCTTAAGCCCTATGTTTAGTCAATTTTTCTTTAAATGATTACAACCAGAAAGGTCGAGAAAGTACCAAAGAACAGTCCAGTAAGGCGTGGAAGACACTATCAAGCACCATTTAAAGGTGGGACATCCTGTTCTAACACATGGTCACAGGAGCACATGGTGTGAGAAGAAGGCAAGATTATTTGCTTTAGTAATCTTATTTAAAATGACATGAACTGTACATAAAATGTGTGTGTGTTAATGAAGGTGTAGAGAAGCCTTTTGTGAGCTTTATGAAGTTTTTTTTTCATTTTGCATGTTCAGAAATTCAGTTTCTTTTCATTGCCTCAGGGCAACGTTGTACGATAAGGGGTACTTTTCGAGGATGTTTTGGACAATACCTCACATTGGCCATAATGTGTTATAAGAAGGGAAGATGCAGGGTTCCTGGGTGTGCAGGAACACCTAAAGTGATGTGCAAAAATTGTAACATACACCTCTAATTCACAGCAGAGAAGAACTGCTTTTTGAAGTTTCGTGCAGAGTGAAATCTTATTACACGAAGTACATCATATAGCATGACACACTACATGATACAGACCTTTGCATGTATCAAATTCAAAATATCAATGTCTTTCAAGTGTTTTTTCCTTTTTACTTATTGATTTCTTGCCATTTAAAAAAAAATTAAAAATAAAAATGTTCCCAAATGAACCAAAAAAAAGTGGAATTTTTTTTAATCTATTTTTTTATGTGCCATCAACATGTGTGCAGTAGAGGGTTTTAAAGGAACGCATGTGATGAATAAAAACCAAACAAACAGAAAGTCCATGAAAACTAAAACAAACTGAACATGACTGTGACATGACAGGGACAAGCTGAACATGACAGGGAAGGAGGAACCCGCTGCAGCTGTAGGGGTGGAAGGACGAAGCGCAGCGGACGGCCCATAAGTCCATGGCGAAAGTGGTGTGACGACTAACGAAGGGGGAGCCGGTGAGTGCAAGACGGCAAAATCCCTCAATGAAAACGAAAAAGGACGAGGGAACGCAGAGGAGCCAATAGGCCGAGTGTCTCTGGTGGAGCCAGGGCATTCCCGGAGATGGTGCAGGGCTACAAACATCCGGCAGTGGCAGGCTGGAATGAAACTTGACAGGATGACAGTAATCATGATAAGCTCCACACAGGTTAAAGCAAAGAATAGATCCCAGGTCATAACGTTTACTGTCCTTAGACAGTGATAATTCCAAACAGACTGACGAATCATGGTTAATAAAGTTCTCTTTGGACAATACAGATGATTCAGATACCAGGTGGGATAGGGTGGGAGTCAACACGTCCCCATAGAAGTCCATCAGCCAGTCCTCCATCTTCGTTCCCTCGGCTGTTGGTGTCACAGGCTCACTCCCCGGTCAGATTCACTATGGGGTTCCACTTCCAGAGTGATGGCGAGTCCTGTCCTCTAATCCTCGGCTCTGGCTCACTTGTCACAGGGGGCACACATGATTCTTCCATGGTCGATGGTGTTGAAGTTTGCTCTGGGTCTGGCTGGTCTCTGGATATGGATTCGACGCTCTCCAAACACCTAATGACGGCCTCCTTCCAGTCAAGTTCTGGTGTCTAGGAGTTCAACGGGATGATAGTAGTTTGCCCGATCCAGAAAAGTGACTTCAGGGTCACATCATCATAGGGCAGGTGAGTGCAAGACGGCAAAATCCCTCAATGAAAACGAAAAAGTTCTTTTCTCTCCACATTATCAGCACCTACCTACAGCACCAGTTTCAGTGGCCTGTTGCACAAAGCCAGTTTCAGTTACTACCCAGTGGTGCGTTTCCCAAAGTGAACTATGGTCGCAAGTTCCATCGTTACCAATAGAGTTCAATGGGACTTACGACCATAGTTGGCTAACGATGTTTTCGGGAAATGCACCCCAGGTAAGTTTGAGATTAGTTTGAGCAAACTCTGTTTTTTTGGGCTCAAGAAGGTGGATTGGTTTTTAGAGATGTTTATCGCCATGGTAACTTATGCTACATGGCTTACCTGCTCCGGAGCAAGTTTTATTAGATCACAAACTCAAACTGGACCAATTAGCTGTAAGTAAAGTGACATGTATCTGATGCAATAAAGCCACTCCCCTCTCTCCAAATTAATCTTGGATGATGAATCACTGTTTTCTCCAGACCTGCTGGCGGCGTCCCGGCTGGAGGAACCATTCGTCGAGTTTGCTATGGGCAGGCTCTTCTGGGGCTGTCCAGTCCAAACCAAGCTCTTGAACAGCTTTAGTAAGGACCCGCATGTCATCTTTTAGCAGCGGAGGGGCGGAGTCATCACTGAACTTCGCCCACTCGCCACACTCAGAGGCGGCCAGAGACATCGCCTGTGTCCGAAAACTTGAAAATGCTGCCTTTGGAGGACACATTTCAAGGTAGGAAGATATCAAGGCACGTCTGAATCACTTCCTGTTTCCTGAGATACCTTCATCTGATACATTTTTGAAGGCAGCATAGATGCATCCTTCGCTGCCTTTAATATCCCACAATCCTGTGCATTCCATTTAGCCAGAAATGACTACTGTATTAAATAAATATTTGTTTAGTTCTTACCAAAGCTTGGGCTATTTTGCTGTTGATCAGTAAACTGTTACGCTGCCTCAGAAGTCTCTCTGAAATCAGTTTTGTGAGGTACCTTCATGCACAACACTGCCTTACAAGTCATTGCCTGATAGGGCATCGAGGCAACAAGTCAACTAGTTTTTTGGATGCAGCCATCGAATCTAGTTAATTGTTAGACCCGTCAAATGAGATCATGCCACTCGCAGCAGATGAGGGGGCGCTGATCTTCCCTGGTGAAGAGCACAGGAGACTCGTCACGCTGAGGGGAGAGCGTGGCATGTGGGCGCTGGGCTGGCATGAGCTTGCTGCCGCCTTGCTGCTCAGGCTGGCAGCTCCGCTTCTTTTGCCTCGGCTCGTGAGGGGAAGGAGATAAGGGAGTGAGCGCGCTGAAAAGTACGATTCTATCGCGCAATGCTGCGAGGCTTAGCTTCTCACCGTGTGGGCAGCTGGAGTCCAGAAGTGCTGCCTCGGCATGGCCACGGCCCAGGCAGGAGAAGCACTCAGTGTACTCGTCAGGCGTGGGTGGATGAGCCCACAGGTTGGTATACAAGGCACAGGTCAGAGGTAAGCAGCAAAGGATCATAAAACAGGTAACAGGCAGGAACGGTATCGGACAGGCAGACAGGATAATGACGCTCAGAATTGCAACAATGTTAACAAGACTTCGCGGTGAGGTGGTGTGTGTGAAAGTCCTTTATAGTCCTGGTAATGATCTGCAGCTGGGTGTGGTGATCAGTGTGGTGTGCTAGGCTGTATGTGGCAACAGGTGATTGGTGGAGTGAGTGCATGTGATAAGCAAGGGAGGATTATGGGAAATGGAGTCCGGAGTGAGCAGGAACGTGACAGGAACAGATGGTGATCGTGACAACCGGAGACTGTGTATATTTTATAAAATAATATATTACAACAGTTGAACACACACAAAAACAAATTTGTTTGTGACATGAACCACACAGAAAAAACTTCAGCGACAACATATTCACTGACTCCTAAGAGAGAGAGAAAGGGAGAGAAGTGAATGAAATAAGGAACATTTAGTTGAACATGTTTTAACTTTAAAAGATTTTATTTTATATTTAAAAGATCTTAGTGACCACAGAGCACAAACATTATATATATGATACAAAAATAAATATATCAATCTTCATACCAATTAATGTTCATATTACTGTTATTGCATATTGTTCAAAGATTTGGAAAAATGTTATTCTGATGCTGAGGTAACAAAGGTTCTTGAAACTTTCATGTCAATAAAGCGCATCTGAACTGAGAAAAAAAAATTAATAGAGAGAGATGCAAGAAATCTGAATAGAAATAACATGTTATTGAAACGACTTTTCCTGACCTTTAAATATTTAAAGCACAGATTGTAAAGTATGCAGCAGCACTACCTACCAATTCGATGTTTTCCCCTCTTTTCTCAGTTATTTCTCTATCACTCTATTAAATTCTTCCACTTCACTGAAATAGTAAATGGAGAACTTAATAACTGCTGGGTTAACAGAAATACTGTTAATGTTTAAAAAATGATACATTGGACACTGTGTAAAAAAAATTACACTTTCTACTTTTACCTGTGGTGATGACCCAGACCAAAGAAGAAGGCCTTCTTAGCATCCTGCAGAGACAAATTCTGCAGCCCAGCCAGGCCATATATGATGGCCTATCAAAAGAAAATTGTTCATTGAAATATACAACAGGTGATTGGTGGAGTGAGTGCATGTGATAAGCAAGGGAGGATTATGGGAAATGGAGTCCGGAGTGAGCAGGAACGTGACAGGAACAGATGGTGATCGTGACA
>RJVU01018281.1:3556757-3568097 GCA_003731715.1 Anabarilius grahami
TTCAGTTCCCTTTCGAGGGAACTCACGCTGCATCCGATAGGATCGCTTTGGAAAGCCACCAGCGTAATTGCGTCTGATGCACGTCTGTCAACTAGTCCAACGGCAAGAGTGAATGTCACGGGCGGGCGACGTCACGACCAGGAAAGGATAAATACAGCTTTTCTGCCTCAGCAAAGCACTCTGTGTCAAACTGTCTAATTATTGTTGTCTGTCCCGAAATAGTACAGCTCAATATACAGTTATTATGGCGACTCAGGCATTTAAATAGTGTGCTCCTCCATGCCCTAGTTTCCTAATGGGTTGGGGATACACACGATTTGTGCGTGATGTGTTTGGGAGCGGAGCATGCTCTTTCAGCCTTCGAGGGGGCCGAATGCGAGCATTGTAAGAAGCTTCCTCTGAGGACGCTCCGCTCCCGCCTCGCACTTTTCGAGGAAAGTGCGCAGGCAAGCGTTCCCCATGGCTCTGGACCCGCAGCTGCCGAAGCAGCGCGGAGAAAGATGTCATGGGGTTCGTGGATGGATCTGTCAGCGGGGATTGAGATGGGAATGAGTGCCCTTTCTCAGCCTTCACCTGGCAGATCTGTCACCCCCTCTCTGGTGTCGGAAGCCCGCTATGTCTAAGTTGAAATTCGAATGGCCAGCCGAGAAACAGGGCGCTCGTCCTAAAAGCAAGCTGGACGAGCGTTTTCTATCATCAAATAAAGCACCTCCACCAAGGGGCCTTCCATTCTTCCATGATCTCCATATTCATCACGTTTATTCAGCCCTCACGTGAAACATTACTCTGATATAAGAGGGCTGAAGGAATATGGTTATGGGGCGATGCCCCGGGTTGAACAGACGCTTGCGAGCTATCTGTCCCCGGACTCAACATCGTCCCTGAAGGCCCCCACGCTTCCCACAAAGCCACTCAAAGCTACATCAGGGCTAGTGGGGAAAGCGTATATGGCGGCAGGTCAGGCTGGTGCGTGCTTGCACATGATAGCTATCTTGCAAGCGTACCAAGCCAACCTGCTGAAGGATTTGGATGGCGGGGAGGGGAGGGGATTGGCTCAGACTCAGTTCGAGAACTGCGTCTAGCCACAAACAACAGTACTTCCACAGCAGGCTCCGGTGTTATAGCAAGAAATAAAAACCTTAACAGCAAAAGAGGCTATTGAGAGGGTTCCGGTTGCCGACAGGGAGTCAGGGTTTTACAGCCGGTATTTCTTAGTTCCAAAAAAGGATGGGGGGTTGCGCCCTATTTTAGATCTACGTCATCTGAATTGAGCAGTACGAAAGCTAAAATTCAAGATGTTGACGATAAGTCAAATCGTGACTCAAATCAAATCCGAGGATTGGTTTGTCACAATAGATCTCAAGGATGCATACTTCCATGTCTCCATCCTTCCACAGCACAGGAAGTTCCTGAGGTTCGCTTTCGGGGGCGCCACCAATTTCGGGTTCTTCCGTTCGGCCTAGCTCTTTCACCCCGCACATTCACGAAATACGTAGATGCAGCGCTGGCCCCGCTCAGGCTGCAGGGCATATGCATCCTGAATTATATCGATGACTGGTTAATATTAGCACAGTCAGAGGAGATGGTGGTTCGGCATTGAGATGTCGTTCTCGCCCATATTCAGAAATTGGGGTTGAGACTGAATGCCAAGAAAAGCGTGCTTACTCCACGACAGAGGACCACTTTTCTTGGTGTGGTTTGGGATTCAGTGACAATGTGAGCATGTCTCTCACCAGTTCGCATCACTGCTATTCTATCAGCCATAAAAGAATTGAAGCTAGGCCAGTCACGCGCTGTAAAACAGTTTCAGAGACTGTTGGGTCTGATGGTAGCAGCGTCCAATGTGATAGCTTTTGGCCTGCTGTACATGAGACCCTTACAGTGGTGGCTCAGGACCAATGGGTTTCCCCTGAGGGGCAACCCACTTTGTATGATCAAGATCACGCGGCACTGTCTCCACACCTTGATCATATGGAAGAAAAATTGGTTCCTGTCCCAGGGCCCTGTGTTAGGAGCTCAGTGTCGTTGTGTCACTCTGACAACGGACGCTTCTCTCACAGGCTGGGGTCCGGTAATGGAAGGCCGCTCAGCTCAGGGTCTGTGGAAGAGTCATCAGCTCTCGTGGCACATAAATTGCCTGGAGATGATGGCGGTCTTCAGTGCGTTGAAATTCTTCCTTCCAGACCTGAGGGGCCATCATGTGCATGTCAGGACAGACAACACATCAGTGGTCTCTTATATAAATCGACAGGGGGGGTCTGCGGTCACGTCCACTATGCAAACTGGGTCACCAGATCCTCCTGTGGTCCCTGGGGAAGATGCTCTCCTTGAGAGCAATCTATATTCCAGGGACACATAATATAGGAGCAGACATCCTGTCGAGGCAGGGCTGAGGCCAGGGGAATGGAGACTTCACCCAGATGTGGTGAAGCTCATATGGGAGATTTATGGCCAAGCGGAAGTTGATCTGTTAGCGTCTCAGGATATGACGCACTGTCCACTTTGGGTCTCCCTCACACATACAGCTCCTCTTGGACTGGATGCCATGGTACAGACTTGGCCGAGGCTGCGTCTGTATGCATTTTCCCCAGTTGTTCTGCTCCCGGGAGTTCTGGAGAAAATTCGCCAGGAAGGGATAAGTTTACTGCTAAAAGCACCTCACTGGCCAAGTCGGATATGTTTTTCGGACCTGATAGCTCTTCTCAATGGATCACCTTGGAAGATTCCGATCAGGAGGGGCCTCCTGTCTCAGGTGGGGGGCATGATTCATCATCCCTGTCCAGAAATGTGGAACCTGTGGATTTGGCCTCTGAGGGGGCCCAACTCATAGAATCTGGTCTCTCAACTGAGGTTGTAGAGACCATTCTTCACTCCAGATCTCCTTCCACGAGGAAACTATACGCCCTGAAGTGCAAACTTTTCACTTTCTGGTAGGGCTGCACGATTTATCGCAATTTTATCGCAGCTTGTCAGAGCTGTACGGCTCTGTGATCAGTAGTAAATGTTTCTTAATCTGAAAGCCAGAGGGCGCTCTTGTGCAGAAACTGCAAATATGCTCTGCTGCCGAAGTAGAACACTCGTCATTGCAGGAAATCCCATACTATCGCTGTAGCTGAATAAACAGAAGATTGAAACATTTTGATTGATTAAACATGACTGAAACGTTTTGATAATGAACACACGACTGCCTTATTCTGTGTAAGAAGCCACATCATCTCACAGAAGGACGCTCAACTGTCGTTATGAAGTGAGTTTGGAGTAAAAACATGTTATTAAATGTTGTCTTTTGTTGGACAAGATGTAAATAAATGCTTCTCATGTCTGGAAAGATGTTTTGACATGTATTTTTTTCAAACACATTATAAGCAATTCAAACTCTCAGTGCTTTCAGATGGATTAGCATTTGGAGCCATAGTTCATTGATAAGCCGCGCATAAAACAATAATCGCTGCTTTGCGATTTCAAAATCGCACGAAGCCAAATCGTTTAAGTGCGATTTCAATGTTCTTTTTCTAATCGTCCGATTAATCGTGCAGCCCTACTTCCTGGTGTCACGAACGACAGTTGAATCCAGTCTACTGCCCGATTGGTTCAGTACTTGAGTTCCTACAGAGTCGCTTCTCTTCTGGGTTAACCTCATCTACACTTAAGGTGTATGTTTCAATTATCTCTGCTTACCATGCCCATGTGGATGGTACTACTGTGGGGAAAAACCCATTAGTTATTCGTTTCCTCCGTGGCACCCAGACGCTGAGGCCTGTGATGCGCACTAGGGTCCCTGCTTGGGATTTGGCTATTGGCCTATCTACAGCCCCATTTGAGCCACTTGAGTCAGTCTCAGATAAGTTCCTGACACTTAAGAAAGTCTTCCTTCTCGCCATCTCATCCCTTAATAGAGTAGGAGAACTTCAGGCCCTTTCAGTGTCCCCAACTTGTCTTGAATTTGCACTGGGGATGGTCAAAGCCTTCCTTTACCCTAAACCTGGGAATATTCAGAAGGTTTTGACTAATGTTCCTAGGCCTATAGTTCTGCAAGCCTTTTGTCCTCCTCCATTTGTAACCCCAGACTAGGAGAAACTGAATATGCTGCGAGCACTGGACACATATGTCCACAGAGCTGCCCTGTGGAGGAAAGCAGACCAGTTAGTTGTGTGCTTTGGACCACATAACAGGGGTCATCCTGCATCCAAACACACTGTAAGCAAGTGGATAGTCGAGGATATTTCACTCGCCTACGAGGTCTCTGGCCAGCAGTGTCCATTAGCTGTCAGAGCTCACTCGACTAGGAGTATGGCGGCCTCCAAGGCCTTTAATTTCAGGGGTTTCCCTCAAAGAGATCTGCGATGCGGCCGGTTGGTCCTCGCCTCTCACATTTGTGAGGTACTATGACCTTGACCTGGATGCGGCTCCAGGATCATCGGTTTTGCTGTCTTAAGTGTGCCACAGTTTCACACAGACAGGTATATCCTATCGGACGCAGCGCGAGTTCCCTCTAAAGAGAACGTCTCAGATTACGTATGTAACCATAGTTCCCTGAGAAAGGGAACGAGGGGCTGCGTCGCGTTGCCATACTCCCTGCATCCCTGTGATCGATTTGCTTCGGCAGTTTGAGCTGAAGCCGGTCTCGCCGGATGTGTATTTATCCTTTCCTGGTCGTGACGTCACCCGCCCATGACGTTCACTTTTGCCATTGGACTAGTTGACAGACATGCATCAGACGCAATCACGCTCGGGCGTTCCCAAAGCGATCCTATCGGATGCAGCATCTCGTTCCCTTTCTCAGGGAACTATGGTTACATATGTAACCTGAGACAATCTACGTTGAACAGATTTACCACAAAGTTTACCGGGTTTTTTGGCTTATCATAATAAATGAAGTCCTAAAAAAAGAATGGAGTTATAATTACAAAGTATAATAATACAAAAAGATCAATAAAATGTTTTTTTAAAAAGTATTTTTAACTATATTTACAATAAGTATGCAGGCCCCCAATAGTGTAGCTTTCATTTTGAAATCCAGGTTGCTTGGAAACCTCACTACAAAATCTGCACCTGCATTTAGTCCACAGCATGAGAAGGGTTTGAAGATCTTGCCAAATGGTCTGTCTATTGCTGCCCCATTCAAAGATACTAGCTGTGGTCACAGTATAGACAGGTAATAGCAACAAACATTAACACAAGCAAAGGTTACTAGCTAGTCCTCATCTACAGTATTTTTTTAACATTACAGTTTCATTAGAATATTTTAGTAAATAGGCCTATTGGGATCTATGATAAATGTTTTCATAAAACAGCACTGGATTTACTACTTAAGCTTCATTCTGCTACTGTTTAAGAAAGCAAACAAGATCATGTTAGCTCTGACATTTAAAACCAAAGAAACGTGTGGGGATCAAATTTTTCCAGAAATATAGCACAACCTGAATCACCTACAGCCAATGTGGGTCAGGCAACGAGGAAAATGGCTTAACAAGCTTACTAAAAGCATTAAAATCATAATCTGATAATGCTAAAAAATTCATGTGAAGGTTATCATTAAGCTAAATAGTGGAAAATAACTTTAAATTTAAGAAATAATAAAAGTCAATGGAAAGTTGAAACTTGTATCTGAGTGTGCATCACCTCAAAGTTCTCATCCGTGAAGAAGGCCACACATGGTCCCACAATCTTAAATGCCGGTTCACCTTGTTCATTCTTAACAGTGAATTTAGGTAGGCAAACATGCCAGTTTTGCCGAACATGTCCAATGGCAACGCCTGGTGGAGACTGAACCTCCAGCTAAAATATATATACAACATATAATATATGGTACAACATAATCAAGGGCTAAACAAGACAGAGGTAACGTACATACCTCGTGACTGAAGGTGCTGCAAGCATACGGGTGCACCAGTCTGATGATCTCTTGATTTGAGTGATTAATAACATTCATTATGAATTCTCTATTGAGTTGCCTGCTACAATAATCACTGTCCTCAAGAATACTAAAAACATTGTTCCCGATGTCATCCTTCACCTTATATCTGTTGTTAGAGTTTATTCCACAGCAAACTTTGAGAAATTAAGAACAAGGAGATTAGGGTGTTGCTCTTTTTTTTCCGCTGTATTTCATTTATGAAATGCTGATGAACAAACCTTCATTAAAACATTCGTCCAGATGTTGTTCTTTGTAGACAAACAATTGATCGATCTGAAATAAACATGAAAATCACAGTTTTCTTGCAGTGAAAATCACTGTGAAATAAATGCATTTGTCATAACAGGGGTTGATGCATACTTTGCCACTTTTGTCATTCCTATTAATACAAAAGAATATGCAAATGTTACATTCATCACCATAAACATTCATAAATACTCTAGTTTGTATAATAATGTTTTTGTTTGTTTGTTGGTTTTCACTTTTGTAAACTCCTCCAATGCAGAGCCATTGAAAAACTCTTTGAACGGCAATGACAGTTGGGTGATTTTCCCTCTCCCTCTCCACCACGTTTAAAGTTTATGGTACATGAAACTCGGAAACTCGGGTATAAATTATCTCTGAGTTTCCCAGTAGTAAATACAAATTGAGTTTACAAGTGATGTATAAGCATTGCCTTTATTCTCTATGTCGTTCACAGTGCCCATCAAATTGAACATGTTTGCTCCCTTCAGATTGAAATCTCACTTAAGATGGCACAATGCCCTGTGAAGTCCACTTCGCAGTCCACTTTTGGTCAAATGGAATGCACCTTGGTTGTTGTTTTTTTATCTTTTCTTTTTTTCCCACAACAGCTAAAACACCATGTCTTGTCATTAAAGTAGTGCCTATTTACATGTATGAATCATATTGTATGTATTATAGACAGCGAAAATAGCTTGTATTTGATCGAGATACCAGAATCACCAGCAAGCTATCTAGATATGGTGAATGTTTATATGGTTGTCAGCAATGGGACGCTAAATATCATTTTGGCTTTAATAAGATTCCCACCAATAAATAGGCAAGAAAAAAACGGGGGTCCATTCCTCGTAGCTTGCCTAAAACAGGTGCAGGTCATATAATTAGAATATCATCAAAAAGTTGATTTATTTCACTAATTCCATTCAAAAAGTGAAACTTGTATATTATAGTCTTTCATTACACACAGACTGATATATTTCAAATGTTTATTTCTTTTCATTTTGATGATTATAACTGACAACTAAGGAAAATCCCAAATTCAGTATCTCAGAAAATTAGAATATTACTTAAGACCAATACAAAGAAAGGATTTTTAGAAATCTTGGCCAACTGAAAAGTATGAACATGAAAAGTATGAGCATGTACAGCACTCAATACTTAGTTGGGGCTCCTTTTGCCTGAATTACTGCAGCAATGCGGCATGGCATGGAGTCGATTAGTCTGTGGCACTGCTTAGGTGTTATGAGAGCCCAGGTTGCTCTGACAGTGGCCTTCAGCTCTTCTGCATTGTTGGGTCTGGCATATCGCATCTTCCTCTTCACAATAAAAAATTTTTTCTAGCCAGTTAAGAAAAGGGATACCATGGTCCTTAAACCAGGTACTGGTAGCTTTGGCACTGTGTGCAGGTGCCAAGTCCTGTTGGAAAATGAAATCTGCATCTCCATAAAGTTGGTCAGCAGCAGGAAGCATGAAGTGCTCTAAAACTTCCTGGTATACGGCTGCGTTGACCTTGGACCTCAGAAAACACAGTGGACCAACACCAGCAGATGACATGGCACCCCAAACCATCACTGACTGTGGAAACTTTACACTGGACCTCAAGCAATGTGGATTGTGTGCCTCTCCTCTCTTCCTCCAGACTCTGGGACCCTGATTTCCAAAGGAAATTCAAAATGTACTTTCATCAGAAAACATAACTTTGGACCACTCAGCAGCAGTCCAGTCCTTTTTGTCTTTAGCCCAGGCGAGACGCTTCTGACGCTGTCTGTTGTTCAAGAGTGGCTTGACACAAGGAATGCGACAGCTGAAACCCATGTCTTGCATACGTCTGTGCGTAGTGGTTCTTGAAGCACTGACTCCAGCTGCAGTCCACTCTTTGTGAATCTCCCCCACATTTTTGAATGGGTTTTGTTTCACAATCCTCTCCAGGGTGCGGTTATCCCTATTGCTTGTACACTTTTTTCTACCACATCTTTTCCTTCCCTTCGCCTCTCTATTAATGTGCTTGGACACAGAGCTCTGTGAACAGCCAGCCTCTTTTGCAATGACCTTTTGTGTCTTGCCCTCCTTGTGCAAGGTGTCAATGGTCGTCTTTTGGACAACTGTCAAGTCAGCAGTCTTCCCCATGATTGTGTAGCCTACAGAACTAGACTGAGAGACCATTTAAAGTTCTTTGCAGGTGTTTTGAGTTAATTAGCTGATTAGAGTGTGGCACCAGTTGTCTTCAATATTGAACCTTTTCACAATATTCTAATTTTCTGAGATACTGAATTTGGGATTTTCCTTAGTTGTCAGTTATAATCATCAAAATTAAAAGAAATAAACATTTGAAATATATCAGTCTGTGTGTAATGAATGAATATAATATACAAGTTTCACTTTTTGAATGGAATTAGTGAAATAAATCAACTTTTTGATGATATTCTAATTATATGACCAGCACCTGTACATCTGAGATGATATGACAGATGTCTTCTCTGTCCTGTCATCCTCCTACACACTTTCCATTGTAGACACAGTGCAGCGCTTCTGGGTTCTACGTCAGAACGGCGACACATTATTGGCTGGCTCCTGTGTCAGAATCACATGCATGAATTGTGCCGCTCACATGCACAGCGCCGGCCAATACTGAGTCACCATTCTGACGTAGAACCTGGAAACGTAAACAGCGAAGGAGAATGACAGGGAAGAGAAGACATTTTTTAATAAAGTCATTATTTTTGTTTTGTTTTTGCGCACATAAAGTATTCTTGTCATTTCATAACATTAAGATTGAACCACTGTAGTCACATGGACTATTTTAACGATGTCTTTACTACCTTTCTGGACCTTGGTACTTACGTTGCTTTCAATGGGGGGTCAGAAAGCTCTCGGATTTTATCAAAAATATCTTAATTTGTGTTCCGAAGATGAAAGAAGGTCATATGGGTGTGGAACGACATGAGGGTTAGTAATTAATGACAGAAATCTTATTTTTGGGTGAACTAACCCTTCAATGCACGATTCAAACTAATGTTGTAACAGATGTTATGTATAGCTCTGTTTTAATTTCACTGAGTAGCCTATTGGTTTGGTTCGGTTCTGTTCCAGTTCCCTGTCATATTAAGTTGACCTAGGCTGTGTCCAAAATCATCCCCTATACCAGGGGTCGGCAACCCAAAATGTTCAAAGAGCCATATTGGACCAAAAAAACAAAAAACAAATCCGTCTGGAGCCGCAAAAAATGAAAAGCCTTATATAAGCCTTATATGAAGGCAACACAGGCTGTAAGTGTATATTAGCTATATTAGCCTACTATCAAAATGACTAAGCAGGCTACAAATACATAATGAGGTATTCCCGAGGTATATATTTAAAGACTGCCGAAAGCTACAGAAAAAAGAAGCCAATGGATCACTGTAATTCACAGAAACAGCTGGACTCCAGCAGAGAAACATGGATTGGCAGTTATCATTTTGTGTCAAATTGTTGGATTTTGAAATAAAATCATACCGTATATATTGTATTGTTATATATTATGTTGACAACTCATCAATTAAATATTTTCCATCTTATATTCTGCATAATTGTGTGTTTTAAAATAAACACTGACAAAAACTATACTATAAAACTATATGTTTTAGGGCTGGACAATATGACGATATATATAACATTGATATAAGTGATTACGCGGATTTAAACCTACCTATATTGTAGTTATATAAAATATTCACAGGCAGATTTGCTTTATGTATTTCTCCGGCGTCAAATCAGGCACATATAAATGTCAGGAAACACGATTCCTGGCTGCATGTCAATATCAATGGATTAGGTTTATTTGACAAGTTGTAAGAAACACTTTCGAGTCCAACCTTTACTGCAATTCGTTTGTTTTACTTGCGTTTTCGCAGTTTCCACTATTAAATCTAGTCACGCAGCAGGTTCTTTTGCCACTCGCTGTGGGAGCGCGTTTTCGGCGGGAAAGTGACGTCGATGCCGCAGGCTATGACGCAAATCTTCGTTGACAGAAATGTTGAAATTTAATATTTATTATACACATTTTTACAGCATTGGAAAACATTAAGAATGTTTGTGTCATGTTTGTCCCCCTACAGAAACCATATGAAAACAAAAAATATGTCCCACCCCCCATCTTTTTCTATTTTCATACATTTTTGAAAAAGCTCCAGGGAGCCACTAGGGGGCCCTAAAGAGCCGCATGCGGCTCTAGAGCCGTGGGTTGCTGACCTCCGCCCTATACCCTCATTCACTATTCCCCACATTAGTCCACTAATATAATTCATTTGAAAGAATGAATGAATACGAGAGAGCGAATTCAGACACTGAGTGTGCCAGAAGGGCTGCCGCTTTTGCATAGATTGAGCTTGCGTGAACGTAGCATAAGCTTGTTGTTTTGGTTCAGGAGGATCTCTAAAAGGTGGCTGCTGTTTCGGTTGCAGTGCTTGGTAATTTCGTAAGACAGGCAATTTTGTCTCTATTTTTTCACTATAAACTGCTTAAGAGCATCA
This sequence comes from Anabarilius grahami, assembly GCA_003731715.1. Taxonomy (NCBI): domain Eukaryota; kingdom Metazoa; phylum Chordata; class Actinopteri; order Cypriniformes; family Xenocyprididae; genus Anabarilius; species Anabarilius grahami. Next base: position 3,567,426 of record RJVU01018281.1, read on the forward strand.
GATAGCCTATATGTCACTTTACTCACAGCTGATTGGTCCAGTTTTGGTCCATGGTGATGAACACAGCTAGAAACCACATTCTTGAGCCCAAAAAACAAAGTTTGTTCAAACTAATCTCAGACTTACCTGGGTAGCAACTGAAACCAGCTTCGTGTAACATGCCTCAAGAAAAAAAATGCATAATACAAGACTATAAACAAGCACCAGAACTCTTATTTTGAAATGTCTGAAATAAAATATGCGCTTTCTTGCCTTATGCTGCCTTCACGTGCTATCGGAAATTTCATAATTCCCACTTCAGAAGTCGTGATTACAAGCTTTTTGCATTCAAATGCTTGTCGGAATGAATAGGAATCATTGAGGACACCAGGTTTATTCTTGTCTATTTATTGGTAGAATCTTATAAAACAAAAAATATATTTGGTGTCCCATGCACTGACAACCATATAAACATTCACGATGCTATCTAGATAGTTCGCTTGCTGACGATCTTCATATGCCAACCCAGTCTCACGGCAGTTCATGATATAGTCACAAAATTGTGTATAACACATACAATATGCTTCAAATGATTATTCATATCTATATGAATAATCATTTGAAGCATATTGTATGTGTCTACATTAATGACAAAGACAATCTAGCTGTTGTGGGATAAAAATCGAATAAATC